>JANFOE010000980.1:0-272430 GCA_025667525.1 Glebionis coronaria | reverse complement strand
ACTGCATTATTTTATTACAGTACCGTATATTCCACAACATTACCGTATATTCTACAACATTACCGTATATTCTACAACATTAGCGTTTTACAACAGTTATGTTATATTGCATTACCGTATATTCTACAACATTAGTGTTTTATTGCATTATTTTATTGCATTACCGTATAATCTACAACATTAGTGTATATCATACTGCATTATTTTATACCCAACTGCATTACTATATATTCTACAACATTACCATATATTCTACAACATTAGTGTTTTACAACATTAGTGTTTTACAACAGTACCGTATATTCTACAACATTACCGTATATTCTACAACATTACCGTATATTCTACAACATTAGTGTTTTACAACAGTTATGTTTTATTGCATTACCGTATATTCTACAACATTAGTGTTTTATTGCATTATTTTATTGCATTACCGTATATTCTACAACATTAGTGTATATCATACTGCATTATTTTATACCCAACTGCATTACTATATATTCTACAACATTACCGTATATTCTACAACATTAGTGTTTTACAACAGTACCGTATATTCTACAACATTACGTATATTCTACAACGTTAGTGTTTGTATGTATATTCTACAACATTAGTGTTTTACAACAGTACCGTATATTCTACAACATTACCGTATATTCTACAACGTTAGTGTTTTACAACATTTGTGTTTTACAACAGTACCTTATATTCTACAACATTACCGTATATTCTACAACATTATCGTATATTCTACAACATTAGTGTTTTACAACAGTGCAATTTCTACCAAATCACATGCATACTTTATCACTTTTACAAATAAATTTTATTGCATTACTGTTACGTTCTACTACATTACTTTATATCCTACTGCGTCGCATATATGTTTCTACCGCATTGTAGTTACGATCTACTACATTACTGTATATCTTAGTGCATCACATTATGAATTAAAGCATCACAGTTAGAACTAACGCATCACAGTTATAGAAAATCATATAGACATTTTATCAAACACCTAGTATGCAGGTTTCATATATACACTTTCAACTATTTCTTCTCTCAAAATTCATTATGAAAGTAGTAAAAACAAAGATCAATATACCGTATTCATCAACGATAATTAAATAGAACATAAAAAAGCTTACTTTTAAAGGTTTTTAGTCGAATCTAAACACATACCAACTGGGGAACGGTTGTTAACATGTCGCTGGTGGTGCGATGGTGAAAGTACGGTGGACAGAATGTGGTGTGATGGTGAATCAACATAAAGAAATAGGGTTATCAAATCAAACCGTTGAATCTTTGAATGAACAAGTCGGGGGAGGTGGTGGTTAGTGGTGGCGAAGGTGGGGAAGACGATGGACCAGGTGGGGAAGGTGGTGGTTCACGATGGAGAAGATGGCGGAGAAAATGGAGGAGACGATGGTGGTTGGTTACGGTAGAAATAAAACATTCGATCCAAATGTGTGTGTGAAAAAACCCAGTTTATATAAGTTTAAGAAAATTGTTGAAAACGGCTCCTGAAGTTTTATAAATTACAAAAAGACACCATTTTTTTTTTAAAAAAGAGGGGACACATGGCAGCATGTGGTTCCACCTCATTTATTTTATTTTAGAAATTGTTTTATTTTACCCCAACTCTATATATATATATATATATATATATATATATATATATATATATATATATATATATATATATATATATATATATATATATATATATATATATATATATATATATTTAATTAATCTAAATTTAACAAATCTACTTTATACAAAACAATAACAAATCAAAACAAATTATATATAACTAACAAAATTAAAAACGGGAATAGAAGAAAAGTAAATTAAATTGTCTAAAGTTACTATATTAAAAACTAGGTGCAACTAACTAATAAAACATTAGCTAGCACAGGTGGTTAAGGAGTTGCTACATGAACGCAAGGTCAGGGGTTCGATTCCCCTTGATGACACATTTTTTAGATTAATTTTTGGAATATAGATTTTAATTTTTAACTAAATGATTCCTTTAATACTAGCAGTTCACAAAACCCAAAAAAACCCCTATGTAAACCAACAGACAGCGAGAGATGAACAGTCCTAACCTCCCTAGCTCGCACAGATACACAGAACCAAATTTCAAATTAACAGCAACAAAGATTGGATAATACGTCTAATAAAGGCAACGAATAAATTTCTACGGCCTACTTATAGAACTACCACCAAAGTACAGCATATGAAACCAATTTCACAGCAAGATTACAAAAAAAATAGCAGCAAACTCGAACTAATGCAATATTAGCCAGATAAACTACAAATGACAGCCACAAAACTTAAACAAGATTTGAAAGAGAATGCATCTCAGTAGCAGATCATTTAAAAGGGATAGTGCAACTACAATATTTAATCACAAAATAACGCTACAGTAAAAAAAATAAGCAGATTAGCAATGATGGATACTAAATCTCTACAACTTTAACACCGTAACAAACTATCTATCAATACAGCAGCTAGAATAGCCCACGGTTACAGATTCACGCAGCAACAAGCAGTTACAGATTCACTACAAATGCAGTTCATAAAACCTGATGCAAGCACCTTAATACAGCAGATAACAATAAAGCTGGTCATAGTAATAACAAGCAACTATAACAGCAACAACCTACATAGTACCGTAAATCACAACTCAAACCAATTCAACCTTTAAACTGGGCAGCAATAAAGGAAAGCTGATATCAACCAAATCTTTTAACGACAATTTTACTTAATAATAAAAAAAACAGGGCATCAGCAAATACAATCAACAAACACCAATTTTCCAACTCAATGAACAACTACTTTCTACAGAAACCGTAATATAAATCGTGACAGTATACAAAATAGCACACAAGTCAACAACTAAAACCAAATCGTAACCAGATCCAATCATACACCAAAGAGAATCAACAGACTTTACTTCTCTAATCAAACCACACTCACATATCATCATGTCCAAGGCGGATGCAAATTACAGATTCAACATTATAAACTATAACGTCTCTCATACCATTACTAACATTAATAGAGTGCAACCCTCAATCATATATCAGCAATTTCAGCAGACGACATTTAATTCACATTAGCTAATTTAATATCGTAAGAATTTACAAGAACACTTCACATAAGCAAATTCAGACTGACAACTACTAACTCACTATCATTAACAGATTCATATTCTCATTAAACAAAGCAGATTAAAAATCAGATTTAACAAGATGAAATCAAAGAACCAATATTAAAACGATTAAAACAATTCTAGAAACCATAAAAGCATATCATATAAACTATAATTTCTACACTAAATTTAGAGAAATTAAAACGTAGAAAAAGAACCTTTTAGCAAAGCTCCTATCCAAACGCAGCCTTTGCCTAAGGCCTGATTCTTCAACCCCAAACAACAATCATCAATAAAATAAGCTTAAATTCAGCTTATTTCATATTAATACCCATTATTCACTTCTCCTAAGTGAGGCAGCCTTCAACATAAACTTTTGAGCTTTTGATGTAATTTTTTCTTATTTTCCCACTTTTTAGCTAAGTCATTCACATAAGCTATAACATAAGCTTATATGAATGACATGATTATTATAATGAAGAAATTATGACATAAATCGAATTTAAATCGTGAACAGTATTAATTCAATAACAGTATAACTCTGAAAATATAACTTTTATTAAAATTGAAATTTTGACTACATTAAGGAAATACAATTTCTACATCTATTTAAACATTATAACATTAAGCTAAGAAATGGATGAAAATTACAAGAAATGGGGGGGGGGGGGGGTATTTATACTTGAAGTGAGGTGAGGGTTTGTTGATGATGAACGATTTTCAGCCGTGTGATGAGCATCTCCATCTTCTCTTTCTTGTCAGTTTTGATCAAACGGTGGATAGTCACTCACCCTCACACAGATTGCCAGCTTGGCACAAAGTATGTTAGTTTAGAGCTGATGTGTCAGGTTGTGATTTGTTCTTTGTCAGGGTGGCAGTAAATCATCCAATAAGAGGCCTTTGATGACGAATCCAAGTGCCACGTTGGAACATAGTACTTTGTATCTTCGTGTATATACGCGCCTATCATCCCTCTTTTCTCTGATTCCTCTCGCATGATGGTCGATTGCTTGATTAATTGAGAAGCCCTAATTTTAGGGTTCTTATCTGCTAGTCTTCCCCCTTTTCTCTTCTCTCGTCTTTTTATTCTTTCTTTTTATTTTGTGTTTGACCAAAAACTTTGACCCATTAGTTAATAAAACTTTCACTCCGTCTATTTTTTTTCCTTCTTGGGCTTTTGACCCGTAACTTTTAAACATTTCATCCTTCACTTTGTTTTTGGGCTTATATTTGGGCTTCACTTAAGAAAATAAATATTCACTTCATTAGCCCAATAATTTAGGCCCATTAGGATGAGTGTGGGACCCACTTGGCCCAATAATCTTTGGTAAACTCTTTTCCGTACTTAGAACGAACTCGACTTTTAGCTTTGGTAAACTCTTTTCGTGTCGGTTTTACCGGCTCTTGTGATCTTTTTGATATTTGTGTACCTACACACATGAAACAACAAAACATGCATATACAATACAAAATTCATATAAAATATACATTTAAAGTCCGTTTTGTGATATAAATGATATGAGTATTTCACTCATATCAAGGCTAAAGGTCCTATCGACACAAATCCGCTCATCATAGAAATGTCACCTAAGCATAGTCATTCGACTTGTAAGACCATGGTTGTGAGTTCTCACATCGACACTTTCTTTGATGACGAATTTGATAAAAATAATCACGTACTTCAAAAACAAAAGGATTCTTCCAAAAAGAACTCTTTACATGGGAAGTATGATGATTTCATCTTCGACCTCGAGATTGAGGAAATTATTGAACGAGAGATTTCTCTTTTGCCTCCACTTCCACCTACAAGTGAGGCAAATTTTCCCAATCTCGAGGAAGAACTTGATAAGTTGGAACGTCTTATTTTTAATGACGAACCAACTCACGTGACCCAAAAACCCATTCTCGAGGAGTTACCTAATCAACAATCCTCAAATGATAATAACGTTTACCACATTCGTGAGGATTTAACTTATCAACAATCCCCACCAAATAATGATGGTTTTGTACTTGATCGTGATCTCTTCGATAGAGTTTCTAAAATCATTTATGAAGGGAACAAAAAACCTTGGTTTGACGAACCCATCTATGATGAAGAAATCGATGATATCGACGTTCTTGAGGATGACGTTTATGTAGACCCCGAGGGGGTGAATTTTTTTATTGATCATCGTTTTAAGAATTTGTAAAATCCCCCTCCAACCCACGACTTAAATGTGAGAATTTTTAGTGTGCCTAACCGCGTCTTAGAAACGCCAAATATTTTCGCCATAATAAAATTGGATTTTCATAAAGAGTTTAAACAAGATGAAAAAGGAAAAGATTTTAAAGTCAATTTAAATGATTTTCTTACCTTAACTTCGTCGTCACCCGCGTTTATTGAGTGCTACGAGCTCGTCTACTCCTTTTGACGATGCTTTGTGTGGTCTTAGTGTGGGGGAATCCCCAAATGTTTCCTCAAACTTTTCCACCGAGGACGAGATATTTGATCCTGGAATCGCATTTAAAGGGAAATCTCGGTCTTCCACCGATGCAATAAATAGAAAATATATCTATTTTCTTGGTGCGAGTCTACCTCGAGTAGCTCATTGTATTGCCCCACCCTTCTACTTCTCATCTATTTTCTTCTACCACTTTGGGGTTCTACTATTGGTTGGAGTAGCATTGTTTCGTCTTTCATCCGAAAAAGAGGACGCTATCTTTGACCCCGGTATACATATATCGGGATTTTAAGTACTCCGTATACTTTTTGTGCCTTGTTTATCATGTAAACCCCACAAAAATTACCAAACCATGATACTCCCTAAATGATCATATTTATGGGGATTCGAGTTGAGCTTTTGATTCGGTTATCAAAAACAAGGTGCCTCATGGGGTATTCTCATGTTTATTCTTGTAAATATTATTGCTTTCTAATGTATTTTAATGCGGAGAGTTGTGCTCTTCCAACATTTGTTCATGGTTGTTTGTGATTGTGATTTATTAGGTTCATCGTCATCATTGAAGCCTCTCGTGTTTGTTTTACGTAGCACTCGAGCTTTGATCATTGCCTTTGAAGATTCTGATATCCGATGATATCCTTTTATGTTATAACGATTATCTTATTAGCATAATTCATAAACGGCTTATAGATTATTTGTTTTACCCTTTCCATGCTCGAGATTAACCATTCGACTTTTCGTCTCTAGTATGGGGGTGTTTCACCCTTAGAATCAAAACATTGAGGATAATGTTTAGTTATAATATGGGATGAATAGATGCTTTACCTTGCTTACGTCATCACGCAATCTAATTTTCATCTTTTTGTTTTCGCTTTGTTGTAAAATAAGGCTAAAAATGGCCAAATTTTAAAAATTTTATTGTTTTTCATAAGTGTTTAAGACACGAAAGTAGGTTTTCTGATGGTGAGAATAAGAGTAATTTTTTACTCGACCGTGCGTGTTGAGCACTTAGCTTTGATTCCTTAACTATATTAGGCTAGGTCTCATTAAATCAAGGACGAGAAATGATAGCGTTAATTATAAGTTACTATGCTAAACGTAGAGTACTCGTATTCTTTCACAAACTCATGTGTCCTAATTATTTTCTTATTCTCCCGTCGCTTTATATTAAATTGTTAATAAAGAGTTTTTTTGCGGTTTAGTCACTATTATTGGTTTCTAATTAATTCTAGTAGCTTCCGTGTAATTAAATTGGGAAAACATTAAGGTATCGCCAGCGTCACGGTTTTGAAGTACGGGCACCCGAATAATGAAAGGCTTCCTCAATAATAATTATTAAGTTCCTCTTCACCTAAATCAAGCAAAAATTTTAAGCTCACAAGGTCGAAAAATCTATGCAAAAATTGAAAGTGAATGTCTTAAATCTTACAGCTTTAAGGATCCAAAATTCGCCTTAGCGTGAGGATATACGTCAAGTCATAATAAACAACTCATGGCGAGGTTAAATAAAAGATAAGGGCAAGACCAGAGCCATAATAAACACTTCATGATGAAGTTAAATAAAAGGTGGCGGTAAACCAATACAAATTGGTAATAAGTCTAATGTTCTAAACTGCTGTAAAACCGTGTTTATCGATCCTTTTTGTTGACTTAATTTTTTGACATCGTTGTCTATTAGAAAAAGATTATTAATTTGATGATTTTGATTACGCCGCTAAGGCTCTATTTTTGGACCTAATCTTTATTTACGCATAAGTAAAAAATGTATCCTTGTGATTATTAAGACTAAAATAAAATATAAAAGATACACCTTATTATAACATGAATTAACAACCAAGATATTAACTAACTCAGTTAAAGACAGAACTCATACAAACACTTAATTAAGCATAAAATTTCCAAAGAGGGTTGAAGCCTAAAACCTTGGGTTGATGCCTTCTCTCTGCTCAATTCTTAGCTTATGGGGAGCTTGTAAAAGCTTGTAGAGATCCCTTGTTGTGGTTCTACAACAGAACCAAGGGGTAACAAATATCTTCAAAGAAGAAAGAAAAGAAATGGATATGTCTTGCTTGTAACTGCTAACACAACACAACAACAAACACAAGAAACAAGTGCAAGCTTTAAAAACTTACCCTAAAGAATGTTGTCAAGAGCACTTGGGGAGCCTTTCAAAACAGTGAGTCCTAAACAAATAAAAAATTTTAGAAAAAAAATCTTTGAAAACTAACAAACATGCAAATCAATAAAGTGTCACCAACATGGAAATGTAACTCGTGCTTATAATCACTTTACACAAGAAACTTGTCAAATTCCTTGTGCAAACCTCGTATAAACACAAGGTTCTGTGGAAACCTTGGTTTCCGGATCTTTTAAGCAACTAGGAATGCATCATGTTCATATGATTATACAATCAAAGCGGAATTAGAACACGACACATTAACAAGATGTTTAGGCACGAATAACATGAATTAAAACAAATGGGATGTTCATTATATTAATAACAAACATCCACTAGACGTGTATACATTGAATCCCACGTCTAGTGCACACACACTTTAGGTTTACATTGTGAATGAACTGATAAATAAAACCTAAGACCCTTGGTTCCTTTTATAGTATAAGGATTAGGGTTTACAAGAGATAAAAATGAATAAACAAGTAAATCTTCTATTTAAATAAACTTATGCAGAATATCTTTGCATGTTTATCTAAATAGAAGCTTCCATAAGCTTCTTTGTCTATGTTTTGTCAATGCTTGAATTGCATGTGACAATGCTTAGATTGTATATGACAACTCTTGAGCCAACAACGCTGGATTTGTTCTTGTCAACGCCTAAATTGTTCTTGACAACACTTAGACAATATCTTCATGTTTTCTTCATTTTTGAGTTTCTGCCACGTCAACTTTTTGACCCAACAATCTTCCCCTAGTTGATAGTGGCAAAACTCTATGTGTATCTCTTGTAAGTTGTACATGATCTTCAAATTGCTTCCCCTCAAGTGTAGCATGTATTTCTTCCCCTTTTTGTCATATCAACAGGAAAGTAAACAATGTATGCAATCTTTGAAGATTCTCCAGATGTAGCTCTATGTAATGATCTTGAAGAACAATTAATATAATATTTTTTATGTAGAAGTTGTTAGAAATACGTTTTACGTATATTAGAAGTATCGGTCACTCCACAATATTATTAATGTTGTAATAGCTCGTAGTTAGTGTTACTTATTAAGTTAAGTAAGAAACCGACCCATGGGCTTGTCATGGGTCGGCCTAAGCCCAATATAGGCCTTGGATATAAATACCCCTTTCCACCATGGAAAGGGGTTGGTTGTTGTTCATTTTACACATTTTCATTATTAATCTTTACTTTCTCTCTCTACTTTTCTCCCTTCTCTCCTTTCTCTCTCTACTCCATCATCTCCTTCCTTCATCTTCTTTATATTATTAAACAATCCATACATTAAATCCATCCAATCAATCATCTTAGAATAGGCCAATTATCTCGTAGACCTACAGAAGTAGAATAACCCAACCTTGTATTCCATGTCTTGTACTATCCACGTGATAAAGTACTTATACCAGACCAAGTATAAGTAGACCTCGATCTCTTGTCAATATTCTCATCCTATGTGAGACACTGAGCACGATAATGTAACTCCTTCAAGTGTTATGACAAGTCTTCATCACCAACCATGTAAAGCACGAACAAGTTACCTTTAAAGTCTATGACTGGGAGTGCACGACTTTAAGATATGATAGAACACAAACTTGTGAAAATCTTCTTCAATCATCAAACTTACCATAAGAATTCTTCCCCTTAAGCTAACACCTCTTCATGATGAATTTAATGGAATAACATCTTCATACCATATGTAAAAGCCACTTCTCAAGACTACTACATAGTTTAAAATATCCATCGAATTCTTATGAATAGTTGCTAACTCGCTTTAAGATCATTAATTCCTTTTAAAAAGATCCGATCCATAAATATCAACTTGATATTATAAATAAGAACGGAGATTCCATGTACCTTCGTGTGTATAATCCTTCTTTTTGTGTGCTAAAAACGTACCAATTTTCTCAAATAGCAGCCTTCTCTGTGTTATCCAATATCCTTCTCTGTCCAATATCTTTACCAGATGCATTGTCCAATATCGGACAATACTTATCAGCGCTTGAAATACCATATATCGGACAACACTGTCAACCTATCAGCGTTGACTTATTCTGTCAGCGTCAAATCCAAACTTTGTCAGCGTCTATTTTTGTCAACGTTACAATCAACCACTGACACAGCGACCAAAGTGTATCCCTTGTCTTGATATGAATTCTATGTTGTAAGAATAACAAGAGTAGTATTTCAAACGTGTTTTATTTATCACACGTCTTATACCCTAAGTTTTAGGGATTGTCATGTCGACCATATCCCTTTCTCTATTTTCCTTGTTATTCCCACAAATCTCGTTCTAATATAAAACAAATTCCTATAATCTTGTAAAATATTACAACTGCTCCATATTTCCATAAAATATTAGAATCCATACCTTCTGTCAATATTCACGCATCTTTTTCTTTGTTGACCTTTAAATCTTTATCAACGTCAAATGACCATCTATCAACGTTGCTTTTGTTTCATTGGCTGCCATCGTGTGAACACATTGTTTCCTCATGTGAACATAACCTAAGATAGATCGTGTGAACACAAAGTGAATACCAATCAAAAGCATCCTTTTTGGTCGTGTGAACGCAAGCTTCTCAACCAATCAATCGTGTGAAAAACAAACCAATTCTTTACGTCCACTCTTCACGTGATATTAATATATCTGTTTAGCAGCAGCACCTTAATGGACCACATCAATTATATGAATACAAAATAAACATATTCCCAATCGTGGGCCATATTAAGCTTTGAATCTCACAAATCTGTTGCTGCTGCTTACACATCACATCCATTTGCTGCCATAACAAACCCTAAATTCTGATGAACTTGAACCAAAACCCTAATTAGGGTTTTGAGAACAAACAGATTCGAATTATATTCCAGAATACATTATAATAGCCTCCAAATCTCAAATGTTTCAGCCTTGAGTCGATCTAGGGTTCATAGAAACCTTAATCATGATTTTATGTAAAAGCTGAAAATCTGAAAATCACCTCATCAGCCAACTTCGACGCCTAATAACTTTTGATTGAGGATAAAACAGGACAATCCCTCTGATGGATTTTGAGATATGTGTATGAAGAACACACATATAAAATTTCGTGACGATCCAACGGTTCAATCAAAAGTTATGACCTTCTGAATACTGCTGCGCACACAAAAACGTCCAGAAAAACCCTAGACGGATTTTTCTTCTTTTCACCATACACGAACACCTTGTTGGTCCTAGCATCACGAGCCACGAGGCTCTGATACCAATTGTGGAAACCTTGGTTTCCGGATCTTTTAAGCAACTAGGAATGCATCATGTTCATATGATTATACAATCAAAGCGGAATTAGAACACGACACATTAACAAGATGTTTAGGCACGAATAACATGAATTAAAACAAATGGGATGTTCATTATATTAATAACAAACATCCACTAGACGTGTATACATTGAATCCCACGTCTAGTGCACACACACTTTAGGTTTACATTGTGAATGAATTGATAAATAAAACCTAAGACCCTTGGTTCCTTTTATAGTATAAGGATTAGGGTTTACAAGAGATAAGAATGAATAAACAAGTAAATCTTCTATTTAAATAAACTTATGCAGAATATCTTTGCATGTTTATCTAAATAGAAGCTTCCATAAGCTTCTTTGTCTACGTTTTGTCAATGCTTGAATTGCATGTGACAATGCTTAGATTGTACATGGCAACTCTTGAGCCAACAACGCTGGATTTGTTCTTGTCAACGCCTAAATATCTTGACAACACTTAGACAATATCTTCATGTTTTCTTCGTTTTTGAGTTTCTGCCACATCAACTTTTTGACCCAACAAGTTCTAAAAAAAAGAAAATTTTGAACAAGAAAATCTCTTAGAACAACAAAATCTTTTTTTTGATAAATATTAAACCTACTTGCAGAAATTCAAAAGATTAAACTAAGAACAAGAATTAAAAGGAACTCAACTTTGTAATTTAAAAAAAAAAAAAAAACTGAATTTTCATTAATTTATAAAAATCTTACAAAAGTTGGAACAAAAATATAAGCCACAACCCGGCCTATATTTGTACTATGATGCAGAAAGATCTAGAATACATCAAAGACTAAACCCCAATCAACAGAAATCCCTATCTTGCCCTTATGTATGAATTTGAATTTGGTCAAGATGACCACATGTGATAGTCCTTGATGCTGAGCTGATATTGAATGATCTGAGTCGTCCGTTGAAACTTAGGGACAAAGGATTGAGTGTTGGCTATTGATTTTTTGTGTATATTCCATTTTTGCCAAAAGAGTGGAGACAGGGAGTCTTAAATAATATTCATTGTTTCTTATTGAAGGTCCCTTAATGGTAATCATTAGTCTTAAACTCTTGTCGGGGTTTTGAGGTAGGGAAACTCGTTATGAATATAAGAGTATGGTAGAAACAAAATCCTTAACACATATAATATAAGTGAAATCCTTTTTACACGATTATATAGAAAGTCCGCAAACACATCATGCGTTACCATATAATATTGAGTCTTACAACTTGAAATGGGTTAAGAAGTTTAAAGTTCACCAAAATTATGCATAAAAAGTCTTATGGTGTCGTTTGTCTAAAGATTTTGAAATTCTGGAATTATAAATTCTAGTAAATTAAAATTCCTAAGAATTAAAAATTCCATAATTCAAAATATCTACGCTTGTTTGGTTGATAGAAATTCATAATATTTTGAAATCTTGATTTTGAGTTGAACCAATTAACGAATATATATTTTTTATATAAATTTTCTGTATAAAAGAGTAAAAGACGAATTTTCAC
This sequence comes from Glebionis coronaria, assembly GCA_025667525.1. Lineage (NCBI taxonomy): Eukaryota > Viridiplantae > Streptophyta > Magnoliopsida > Asterales > Asteraceae > Glebionis > Glebionis coronaria. Next base: position 259,858 of record JANFOE010000980.1, on the reverse strand, counting down.
TTTTTATATAAGTTTTATAAAAAATATCAATAAATTTAAAAAAAAACGTTTATAGATATTTAATAAAAACATTTCTCTAAATTTTATAAAAAAATTAAATAAATTTTATATAAATTTTATATAAATTTTATAAATTTTTTATATGTTTTATATAAATTTTATAAAAAAATTTCACTAAATTTTACTAAACATTTATTTAAATTTTATAAAAAAATTTTATATAAATTTTTAATAAAATTGTTATAAATTTTATAAAAATAGCCTATAAAATTCATAAAAATTTATATAAATTTTTGTTAAAGATTTATAAAAATTTTATAAATTTTTTATGTAAATTTTATCTTTCTTGTTTATATCACTAAAAGCGGAATAATTTTATTTTTCTTAAACTTCTAAAATTTTCTACTTAAATGAGTAAAAATCGAATTTTTCACCTTTTCTATAAATTTCGTAAAAAAATCATTTTAATTTTAGTTTTGCTATTTACAAGCGTAAAAAATGAAAAAAATAATTTTTATATAAGTTTTTGAAATTTTATAATTTTTTTATAAATATAAAATCCCAAATAAAAACATCTAAAAAAAGTTTTTAAAAAATAATTTTCAAGAAATTATAATTTTTCACTTTTTGGAGTAATTCTAATATCATTCATTTTGGCTATTCGAGGAATTTTAAATTCCTTTGTTAGTCATACCAAACACAATACTTGAAGGAATTTAAAATATAAATATTTTGAATATCCCCAATATCCTTTAATATCCCCTAACCAAACGACACATAAGTCATTTTCTATCAAAAGCCAGATATAACTCAAGAAACACTAAAGGGGCATTTGGTTCGAGATATTCAAATATGAGAATTAAAATATGCTGATAATTTTCAATGTTTCACTTTGTTTGGTACCACAAATAGAAATGTATACAATGCAGTAATTTAAATAGACGATCCTACCATTTTATATGTAAAAAGTTGTTGTCCCTATCAGAAATTAAATACTCTCGTCTATATGGGGAATTTACATATTTGATTGAAATATTGCCCGAAGTGAGAAGCAAAAATATTCTGATAAAGACGTCCCTTAGTAATATCATCATGACTCTCGAAGTCATGCGCGGTAGCAATACCAAATCAAATACGACGAGTAGTGGGGTCCTGAGCTAAGCCTTGGCTAAAGCTTAAAAATCTTAATGCCATAAGGCCTTCCTCCTAGCCATTATCCTACTGCAATAATTCTTGCTAAGAAGAACGCCTATGTTGTGGCAATTCCACCCAGAAACTGGGATTGCCTCTCTTTCAATCTTTGGAAGTGACTTTATATCCCTTTCTAATGCAATATCTTCAATCAGATCTGTACGAGTGACAGGAAGAAGTCAGCTAGTTGCCATCCACTCTGTCCCATTCTCTGATCTATGTCATATTAAACGATTCACTGACGTTAGCCTCCAAAGACATGATCTATAGTAGACATGGTACGAATGGGATTGAGAAGGAGCTCTTCGCTCCGAGGTTACGCTTTTTGGGCTTCATTCAGAGCTTGGAACTGTGACCCCAGAGAAAATCAAGCAATATAAAAGCAGTAAACCTGTAGGGTAACTTGCTTCTTGTTGTAGTTTCATTAGATGAATATCGTGCTACTCCCCGAGCAACGCTCTTCTAGCGGCCGGATTTGTTTATAAATAGTTTCTTTTCGACTTCCCCCCCCCCCCCAACCCCCCAGCGGTGGTCTTGCCTCTGAGATTGAAGATTGAAGAGGTAAGGTCCCACCACTATTTTTGCTACCAAACAGAAAATTTGATGTCATTACAAATGTAAATACCCTCAAATTTCATCATTTTCGCCAACTAAATTTCCCCTTAATTGTTTTATAAAGAAGACCAATAGGTAGTTTAAACCATTTCCTAACCTACTCATTTTTTACCTTTAGTCTAGACCATCTTACTTATGTTGGGATTTAGAAACTAGTTAAACCATTAACTACGAGTACGCAGCAGAATGGATCTAGTATAACATTCATAATTAAGCACATAAGAAAAACAATTTAAAACCAACATTTAATTAATTGAATAAATCAATTAATGCGTCTTTATCTTGATCTTGAATTTCAACGGTTAAATTATCGTCTCCATCGTTTGCTCACGCGACACGTCAAACGAACACATCACGATGCTAGTGGTAACTTCACTTTTCGAACAACTAGTGTATTTATCTTGTAACTAGAAACCCTAGATCCAAAACCCTAATTGGGATTACGTAAGGATCGGTTTATAGAACGTTACAAGATTTATCACCCAAAAAATCACATAAACCCTAATTAGGGTTTATGTATTAGGGTTTATGTATGTCGAACCACCAAGGGGAACCAAAAACCTAAATCTAGTGATTTAAGGCTTAGTTAAAAAGCTTAAGACTTTACAAGAAACTACCAAAGATTGATAGATCTTATAAACATTTAACCTTTATGTGATTTTAGGGTTAAAGGGAAATATTGTATGATTTTGGTGTGGGGTGTTGCGATCGGACAGAACACACAAAGAGGGAGAGACAAAAATTATTAGGTGTATGGATGTGTATTTATACTAATCCTCAACCTCCTTAATTACGTGTTTCCTACTCCAAGAAATCTAATTTAGGTAAAAATATTCCTTAATCAAATAACTTAGAATATTTACTTACCAAAAAAATAACCAAAAAAATCTTCTAGAACCCCTATGCATATAATCGACCGATTATGGCCTTGGGGTGTTCTAGAAGTGATTTTGTTCCCAAATTTAAATAACGCACTCACGATAAATTACTTAAAACCCGTTAATTAATTTAACTACCATTAATTAAATAATAGTGAAATTTTTATTAAACATTTACTTAATAAATAAATAAAGGTAAATAAAAATGTGTTCTTCGTGTTGAGTGTGTGCCCCCGATAGGCTCACGCATTTCCGATGGCTAAACGATCGCATATCCCAACAGCTCCCACTTGTGAGAGTTTAGACATAGTAAGTTCATAATAAAGTATCTAGCAACACTTTATTATAACCGGAAATGATTGAGGTATAGTTTCAAGTAGAATATCTCAAAAGTATAAATGGTATACAATTATGTGACTTGCTAACAATCATCCCTTTGTTACTAGTACCGTAAAACCATGGATATGGATCCTAACTCATTCCATATAGTTTAACTTTTATTTTCTCGTTATAGAAGTAATTCAGATATACCAAATGTAAACAAGTATCATCTTGATTTACTCTTTGGGTGCGGCCACACAATTATCTGATTAATTCTGGAAAGGTCCCAGTGGTACTAATCAGCACTATATCAAGTAGAGGAACAAATTCATTATTGACTACAAGTGTTTATGAATCGCTTCTTCACAACACTTCTAATTATAGCCTTTATAACTACCGCTTGCGAGATAGCGTTTAACATATAATCAAGGAGTGATATTCACACATGCACAAATTTGCATCTCGAGTCTAAGGACGACTTAATTACCATTTTTGAAATCTTACTCATGACAAGGATCCAAAAGTACCGATTCGAAAGTTTGAGGTGTCCAATATGCATCCCTTATGAATAACACATGAGTTTGGTGGGAACCGTCCATATATTCAAAAATATAACCAACACTCACATTAGTCTTAATGTAGACAATATTCTCATATTGCTAACCGACAATGGACATACTTAAGATTAGTCAAATATTCAAGGATTAAACATACAAATATAGGACAACAATAATTATATAAATGAATGCAAATATCAAGTATCTTTATTCATCAGAAAATAATAATTGTCTTACAATCCTGTTGAAGCATAGTTTGGCTAGACCGGTTTAACGACTCTCTTGGGCCGCTCGTCGTGCTCCCCGGTCCTGAGTGATGCTGCAAACAATAAAGAACCAGTTAGACGTGGACCCGAGGCCGGAGCCCCGGGGTCCACCTCCGACGGTCAAGTTAGTATCGTGATGATATGTTGTAAAAGAGGTGTGTTTAGAGGAGATAACCTGATGTAGAATGAGCCCCCTACCCTTGTATTTATAGGAGTAGGGTTTCTTGAAAGATAAGTAAGATGTAGGGGCCACGGGCCTGTTGGGTTGCGGGCCTCCTGGGTCGCGCGCATGTTAGGTCGGGCTTATACCGACTATACGTCGACATGTCCCCCAGTCTAGTATGATATGGTTCCTAAACATGTTATGCTAGACTCATTCATATGTCACGCTTACCAAATAAACGCGTATGGCTTGCTGCTAGGACATCCACGTGGTGGGCTACCTTTAGCAAAAAGATGATGGGAAAACTATGCGAATAATGAGCGCAGCCACTATACGTCATCATGTCCTCCAGTCTAGTATGCGAGGATTTCACCAAGGTTACTAGACTCTACACCATATCCGCTACCTGTAAGAATATCCATGTCAAAAGAAATAGGGAACCCGTATACGTAAGATGGGTGGGTGTGCTAGAATGCTTGGTTTCCCGTGATTAGACGGTAAGGACCCCGTAAGAAGAAAAAATTTTCTATAGCCGGGGTAACACTGGCATCATCAAGGTACAATTCTTAATCCTCTCTAATGTGAGGATGACAAGAAGGTTTTGTAAAGGTGGATGTGGAACCCGTATGCTGCATCGTGAACATCTGAAGGCACTTCTTATACCCATTGATGATGTAACATAGTGCGAATATTGCATTCGGCTTAAGGCCAACAGAAGATGTACTTCATATGGCATAGCGCAAGGCTTTATGGCAATCAACTTGACACAAGGCTCGCGATACCTCTTACGTGATAAGTGTGAATACGATATCCGACTTTAGCACACAATAGATTAGCAAGACCTCTTGCATGCTAAGTGCAATACGGAGTTTAGAATATAATGTAACACCATTGATACCGTATGCGGTATCGTTTGCACACGTACCTGACATGCGTGCTCCGAAGAGTCTTGTGGTGGCGGATGACAGCACAAGATACCTGATCTTGTAGTAACATAGTAGTTACGGTGCGCCTACAGTGCGCCTTAATGCTCGTGCGGAGGCTTAGATACTCGTATCATTGATAACGATGGGTTGCAACCCTCTTACGCGGGAGGCAGGTTCATGTCCTGCATGAACCGGCAACGGATACCTGATCCGTCATTTTGCGAACGCAGGATTCGTCTTAGTACCGGGCTTGCAATGCCTCTTACATACTTAGTTGTGGATACCTGATCGACAACAACAAGTTCCTGACCTGACGGATACCTGACCCGCACAATAATATTTACACTGCATAAAGTAGTATTCTACATGCTTCAAAATATAAATGCTAATTTACAATCAAATAAGATACTGTCAATGGTATTGTGACACCCCTATAGCCTCCTAAGTTTAATGGTGCTATATTTACTAGTAATATTAAACTTATATGTAAAGTATCCGAAAAATTTGAACAATTTTTAACTCTTACCCCTATGGGACCTGACCCACGTTGCTTAGGCATGCTAGAAAGGTGGCGGACCCCACCTCAATATGGTGAAGATTTATTATAAAGTAAAACACAAGGCATGTGTGTATTATAGGGATTAAACTTCGCACATTTATATGGCGAATATATAAAACGAATGTAGAAATGTGTAGTTCATAACCACGACCGAGGTATGGTCGGGTATGACGAATGTTCAGACGTGCAGTCCAACGAAATAAGTCGTTTGAATGCGCGGATCACCGCGACGAAACTAAATAAAATAATACGCTTGATCGCGCAGATCACCGTGACCAAATTAAATAAAATAATACGTTTGATCGCGCTGATCGCAGTGACCAAACTAAATAATACGTCCGGACGGGCGGATAGCCGCGACCGAACGAAATAAAATAATATGTTTGATCGCGTAGATCACAACGACCAAAATAAAATATTATGTTTAATCGCGCGAATCGCAGCGACCAAACGAAATAAAATAATACGTTTAGCGCGCGGATCGCAGCGACCAAACTAAATAAAATAAGACGTTTGGCGTGCGGCTCGCAGCGACCAAACTAAATAAAATAAGACGTTTGGTCGCGCGGATCGCAACGACCAAATTAAAATATTTGATCACGAGGATCGCAGCGACCAAACTAAATAAAATAATACGTTTGATCGTGCGGGTCGCAACGACCAAACTAAATAATATGTCCGGACGGGCGGATAGCCGCGACCGAACGAAGTAAAATAATATGTTTGGTCGCGCAAATCACAACGACCATAATAAAATATTATGTTTAATCGCGCGAACCGCAGCGACCAAACGAAATAAATTAATACGTTTGGTGCGCGGATCGCAGCGATCAAAGTAAATAAAATAATACGTTTGGCGCGCGGATCACAGCGACCAAACTAAATAAAATAATACGTTTGGCGCGCGGATCGCAGTGACCAAACGATATAAAACGTCCTGACAGGCGGATAACCGCGACCGAACTAAATAAAATAATATTTTTGATCGCGCGGATCGCAGCGACCAAACTAAATAATACGCCCGGACAGGCGGATAGCCGCGACCGAAAGAAATAAAATAATATGTTTGGTCACGCAGATTGCCACGACCAAAATAAAATATTATTTTTAATAGGGCGGACTAACGTAAAAGGACGCGACTCATAACTCCAGATTTTAAAAATAAATATTCTAAAAACGTGCGGATGAGTGCGGCTGGACAACCATGACCACAGATAAAGAGGTCGAGTCAAGACATATACGAAAAATGAAATCAAAAGATATATATATATAATATTTCCTTACCAATTTAAAAGATAACTGATATCTTTTATTAATATGAAAGATATCAATAAGTTATTTTTGAATATAAAAGATATAGGTAATATCTTTTATGTTATAAACAATATAACAGAATATGCGAACTATTGCGGATGGATAGGCCATGACCGCAAATACCTTAAAAGATACCAATGTTGCACCATCATTAGATGTGACGCATCTTAAAAATAAATATATAACAGAACCTTACCATGTAAATAATCGCCCAATGCTCTGTATGTTTATTTTAAGCAAAATACATCTTAACTTTTCAAAAGATGTCTTATTTTAAGAAAAAGATATATGGTCAGCCTTTATTTTAAGGTGAATCTTAGAATACAAATAAAAGCTATATGGTGAATCTTTACTTTATGCAAAAAAAACCTTAATTTCTTAGGACATTCATATACATGCGATAAATAAAAAATAAGTGACCAAATCATGGCGTGTCGATTTAGCAAATCGACATATCGTTACAACTTACAAACCGTGTAATTCATGAGTAAGACATCTAATAACATATTTGATGCAGATAATATTTTCTATCATATGCGCCAATAACTGATCTCGTTAACGAATGTTTTTACAGCATGCCATTGACAACTTAAAAAACGTACCAACTTCATGCATATATATACCCGAACGTTCATGATGTTAAATAACATTAAGATTTGGCACATGAAGTTTTTAGGAGATTGAATCCAATTTAAAAACGTAATTTTGCATGTCTGATATAAGCATGCCCGTACCATTGTTTTTGTGTTATCAAATATGGAAGACAAACTTTACGATACTTTAAAAGTTGAATACGATGTCTATTAAATGTTTGTTAGAATAGCAAATTGTATTGTTTCAACGACATGCTTATAACGTAACCTATTACCTATCCTACGCGCATGGCAAGATTTTAATGCAAGGAAAATAAATACGAGGCATTAGGATTACCACTTTTCGAGATCCGTCTTTGTTTTTCATTGGTGCGATAACACGAATCACGTTTTAGTCAGGGTCCCACGGATGACGCCAACTTGTTGAAGCATAGTTTGGCTAGGCCGGTTTAACGACTCTCCTGGGCCGCTCGTCGTGCTTCCCGGTCCTGAGTGATGCTGCAAACAATAAAGAACCGGTTAGACGTGGACCCGAGGCCAGAGCCCCGGGGTCCACCTCCGACGGTCAAGTTAGTATCATGATGATATGTTGTAAAAGATGTGTGTTTAGAGGAGATAACCTGATGTAGAATGAGCCCCCTGCCCTTGTATTTATAGGAGTAGGGTTTCTTGAAAGATAAGTAAGGTGTATGGGCCACGGGCCTGTTGGGTTGCGGGCCTCCTGGGTCGCGCGTATGTTAGGTCGGGCTTATACCGACTATACGTCGACATATCCCAATTATCCAAATACTAAAATAGATATGCATGAAACTAATTTAGCAAGTTGAATTCTAATGTTTCCAACATTCTCAACTTTCTTTACAAGAATGCTAAATAGTCATCTAAGTAACCTTACCGGATACTTGTTTCAAGTTTCACAAATTATGAAAGATTTGAAAAACAAGATGAGTGTCTTTTCTTACATGCTCATACTATTGCAGGTTTCATAGTATGGGATATCGTCATACCTTGTATAAGGTATTTGAAATCAACGATATACTGAAAGTCATCTTTACAGTTTCTTAGAATGTAAAGTATTCTTATTCCTTAATGTGCAATGCAACAATGCTCTTGATTGAGAACATCTAGTTAGAAGATTTATCATCAATAAGAAAATCTCACTTTTCTAGAATTGATTATCCTCTAGCATTAGTGTACACATACAACACTATGCTTGATAATTCTTAAACATTTGTTTTAACAAAAATCTAAATACTATCAATTAGATAATGTTGTTGTTATCTCACTTTGCTCTTGTATAAAAGTGATAACAAGTCATATACACAATATAATATTTATACATAATGAATCCTTGGTTAAAAACATAAGGTTTCCATTCATGTAATAAATTATGTCAAGTGAAATAGATCATTCAAGACTTGCTTCAATGATGTATTGCATTATGTTGAACTTAATTACCGTATATGTTTATTTCAATAAACATTTATTCCAAAATCATTAGTTTTATTTCATAAATTCTCAAATGAAGTTTCATTTCAATCTTAAGGATTGTCATCTAGCTTAGATGGAATGATATCTTCAATATGTTATACAACATATGAATTTTAAGGAAAAACATAGTGCTCCCACTTAATGTCAAGTGTACTCAAAACTATCTAAATTTAACCAAAATCATATTGAATTAAATTCCAGATTTAGTTTCTAGATGCATGATATAATCCATACTTGGATTATTTATCTTGTATACTCCATAAAGATTTTATAAACTCGTTATCCTTTTGATTTATACACCGTCCTTGCTAAAGGTAATCATAAAGGAAAACTATAAAGTTTAATTGACATATTCCATATACATAGAAACATATATGACAATCAATTACCTTTATTAAATCAATGCGTGTGTGGAAGAATGATTTAATCATAGTCAATTGCTTGAGTATAACTAAAAGCTTCCTATTATTAGCCATGCATTAATTATGTATACCATTTTGTCCTTGTGAGTCTCTCTTCAAAAGAAACTCATTCCTTCCTCGTAGGTTTATAATTAGGCGAAATATCAATCAATTTAAAATGATTGACTTTCCCTCTTAAGGACTGCATCTTATCATTCATAGTTCTAATACATTCATCATATTCAAGATATGATAATATTTATTAGCACTTAGTAGATTACAAAGATCTCCTAACTTATATTCCCCAACATAGATATTAAATATCAATCAAGTGATGAGGCATCCTTGCGTATATATGAACGAGAGTAACATTTACTTTGGTATGACATTTTCATGTTTAACCAAAATATGACATCAATAAGTGTATTTTGAAAGTTATGTATTTTGCTCTTGAATATCTTCAAGATTTGTTATAACTCCTACTTACTTTTGTAAGTAGAGATAATTCTCTAAATACTAAGTATTAAAGCAAGAATAAGTTTTTCTTAATAGAGAGACTACAAAACACATTTTAAATTCTTATCTCAAGTTGTTAATACTATGCTTCAAAAGATATTAACAAATTAAAGAACTTTAATCAGAACATATTGGGATTTCTCCCAAGAACCCTAATTAGGCTTTGTAGTATAAACCCTAATTATTGCATCACTTTTAACCAATAAACTTCGGAAAGGATTGTGTTACGTCAAGCTAGGAGGAACACCAAGACTACAACCGTCAAGCAAGGAAGTGTAGAAAATTAAAAAAACTAAAAGCTTTTAGGATTCGATTGGTTTGAGTGAAACAACCGAAAGTCTCTAATAAATTAGGGGGTTTTTTTTGGGGGTTGTCTTAAATACCTTGTAGGTTTGAACTATATTGAGTGTATCAACGACACACACAATTTTCTAACCTTGATAGATTATGGAGGTAGAATAATTAAAGCTATCATAAATCAAACTATACGAATATAGTTTGTTTCAACTCTTTAGACATACCATAATACTTTGGTATTCTATGAGTATTGGAATTGTGAGACTAGATCAGAATTCCATAGATAACATAATTCTCTTTGGATTAAATACTTTGTCAATTGGATCATGTACCAAATGACAATATCAATATTTTAAAACCAAGTGCATGCTATAATGTGTATTTGAACAATGCGAGAACCATGTGTTTACAAGAAGACATAGTAGTTCAGAATTATGTATTCATGCGTTTACAAGAAAATAGACCATATCAAGTATACATTATAAGTCTTTGAATAATTAAAAGATCTTATGTTTATGTGTTAACAAGAAGACATAATTATTTACTACATACTTTATGTAATAAGTGGTGAGTAATTCAAGGACTTTATAATTATGTGTTATCAAGAAAAACATAACTATACTAACTAAAGTAATCATGAACGCAAACTCTTGAGTTCAATAGTAATTTCAAGTTAATTTTTATACTTCAAAATTATGATTATTATATCTTAACCATAATTATATTTACTAAATATGTAGTAAACTATTGAAGTAGTTTTTCACTATATCATGACATTGAATGTAGTAGGACAACAAACATCTTGTATGTTGAAGTCCTAGTAGAATTATTAGTTTCCTTACATCATATTATGAAGACAATCAATACAACATGTAGTTGATTGTGTAAACAATATGATAATGTCATGGATATTATAAGTAGATTTAGAACCATAACGTTTGATAAGGAATTGTGGATTATTATTCTATAGATAATGTTTCAGAAAAGCGACATCAGAAAGGTAGCGTGTTATCTTATAAAATAAAATGCAATTTTCCTTTAAGCAATGATCGTTCATATTTGGAAGTGATAAATTGTTTCAAAACAAGTTCGAAATAATACGTGTGACTAAACAAGAAAATAAATCTTGTAGCTCCCACTGAAATTGACAATATTATATGGATATTATGGTAGTAATAAACTGCAACGCTCCTACTGGATTTGTCAACATAAGAGATGTTACATCACCAGTAAAAAGTGAATAGCAATTTATTGACTTCCTTATCTATGAAAAATGCCTATAAGTATACATTTACTTAGGTATTGAGAAAAGTATATGAAATTCTACTTGTGTAGATGAGGGACTAGCCGTTCATGCTTTCAATTAACTTGACTATTTAGCATGAAATTCCCCCTTTATCGTCTACATAGCCACAAGGGTATTTAGCACTTTAAGGAATAACAAGAGTCCAAGAAAGATACCTAGCAAGTGCTAGTAAATTCTTTACTCTTTGTGGTTTAAACTCATACATCGTGACAAGTGCAAGATGTCATTTATTTTGGTAGCTATTAACAAAAGTACTCTAGATACACAAAATATGTTATCTTTCAATGATTTCAGAACCGAATTAGGATAATGAAATATTAAAAGTGAGTTTAAATAAAATAGATAATTATTCGATTATGATCCTATTTTATTCTTGTCAACTAATGAGAGGATATAGGAGCAAGTCTCGCTTTTCTTACCAGGAAAAGAGACTATGTTTATTTTCTATAAGAAAACATCTTGTGTTTACTAATTATGTTGCAATAACATAATTAATCGGAACATAGAAAGTTCAATTTAGTATTTTCGATAATTAAATTCTTAATAGAATTAACTACCCAATTAATTACTAATAAGGCTAAGATCCTTACTTGCACTCCCACTTAATATTAGAGGTCTTACCATATAATAATAAGTATGGCAAGAAGGTAAGCGTCGATCGTTAATTGCATTACATGTGTAACTCTTAGATTTAGGAGACAATTCATGAATTTTATTGTTCCAGGGTGTTTGGATGGGACGTTCTCACAACTCTTTTGAGTACCAATGAACATCTCAAACAAACTTGTTCTACATGTAATAAAATCATGAGTATGTTTCATCTCATCTTATGCCTCGGGTTCCGAATCTGACCGGGAACTCGACTTAAGTTGTACCAATTTAAAGCATGCAATAATTGGCATATATCTGACCTATGACAAAAATCGCCTTGGGTGCATGATTCGCCCTAGGTCTGACCAGATGGCTAAAAAACACTACAAGTATTCTTAAATTGGATGGCATAGACTTAAAATTTCAAATAGGTATCACATAAGTTTTAGAAAACAAATGTCAAAATGTGTAAAAGATGCATGCAATCATCTTTTAGCACAAGTTAATAAAACCTTTTATTAACTTTTAGTTTAGGCGTGTTTACCGCGGTAAAAGATTAAAAAAGGATCAAACCCTATATCCTACTCTTCATGCGACCGAAGACACAAGTGCTTGGGATGATTATCATATAAATACCGAAACATCTATATGACACGGGAAAACATTAAAGATCGTTCAAAACCTAGATAGCTTGACTAGAGCACGTAGTGCAATAGCAAGTCCATCATTAGTAAAGCACAAAACAAGTTGTTTTTAAGTATTATAAACCAATATAATTTTGCAAATCACGTTATTGAGAAGATAGTTAATAACCCATCATTACGGTATGTAAGCCCAACTCAAGTGACAATATGATTTTGTAAAACAATCTAGATTATAATAAAACAAGTTTCATAGATCTTATGTCCATATTAATCTTTGTTAAAAAACAAGTATTAACAAATAACACATAGCCGATTCGCAAGGAAAAAGTGTATTAATATGACATGCTTTTAAAGCTAGTTTCGATATAAGTAGAGATCCGTTTTTATGATTCCTAGAATCTTGTATTATTACGTTTTGCAATTCATAATGGAAAATAAATAAGCACATAAAAACAGACTAGAATGGGGTAGAATCAGAAGACAGACTCTATATGAAAGCAATACCATATAAGATCCAAGTCTCGAATGAGTCTTACCCAAATTGAGGACCAAAGACCCTCATCAAGTTTTCGAGCAAGGTACTTGATGACGTGCATGAATCACAAAAGTGATATGAAAAAGTATTTGACTGATAATAAAAACGATCGTAATTATTAACCGGTTCAATTTATCCTACCCAATTTTAACCATTATCTAGATCAAGATTAAAACTTTATGGCAAGAATGCATGTTATTGTCATAGAAAATAAATAAGGAGAGTTTTCAAATGGATCTAGTGTGTTCATTCTATGTGTAACCCATGAATGCCATACGATTTGACTCGTGATGCCACTGTTGTGATTTAAAAACTTGTTAAACCATTAACTACGAGTACGCAGGGAAATGGATCTAGTATAACATTCATAATTAAGCACATAAGAAAAATAATTTAAAACCAACCTTTAATTAATTGAATAAATCAACTAATGCGTCTTTATCTTGATCTTGAACTTCAACGGTTAAATTAGCGTCTCCATCGTTTGCTCACACGACACGTCAAACGAACACACCACGATGCTAGTGGTAACTTCACTTTTCGAACAACTAGTGTATTTATCTTGTAACTAGAAACCCTAGATCCAAAACCCTAATTGGGATTACGTAAGGATCGGTTTATAGAACGGTACAAGATTGATCACCCAAAAAATCACATAAACCATAATTAGGGTTTATGTATGGCGAACCACCAAGGGGAACCAAAAACCTAAATATAGTGATTTAGGGCTTAGTTAAAAAGCTTAAGACTTTACAAGAAACTACCAAAGATTGATAGATCTTATAAAGGTTTAACCTTTATGTGATTTTAGGGTTAAAGGGAAAAACTGTATGGTTTTGGTGTGGGGTGTTGCGATCGGACGGAACACACAAACAGGGAGAGACAAAAATTATGAGGTGTATGGATGTGTATTTATACTAATTCTCCACCTCTTAAATTACTTGTTCCCTACTCCAAGAAATCTAATTAAAGTAAAAATATTCCTTAATCAAATAACTTAGAATATTCACTTACCAAAACAATAACAAAAAAAAAATCTCTAGAACCCGTATGCATATAATCGGCCGATTATGGCCTTGGGGTGTTCTAGAAGTTATTTTGTTCCCAAATTTAAATAACGCACTCACGATAAATTAATTAAAACCCGTTAATTAATTTAATTACCGTTAATTAAATAATAGTGAAATTTTTATTAACGTTTAATTAATAAATAGATAAACATAAATAAAAATGTGTTATACGTGTTGAGTGTGTGTCCTGATAAGATCACGCATTTCTGTTGGCTAAACGACCGCATATCCCAACAACTTATACTCTGGTCTCAAGTTCGGGTTTAAGAGGGGAAAGGGAGGGATAGGTAGGGCAATGGATGAAACAAAAATAAAGTTGTGTTCTTTTATTTTGTTAAAGAAAAAAAGGGAAGGAAAGGGGAAGTCATTTGAGTGTTTTTTTTATCTAAGTTTACGTCCCAATATTGGGCTGCAAAGTAAAGGAAGCAAACCAAAAGACTCCAATACCCTTTGAATTATTGAATGTACTTGTCTTTGTTCTTGTTGAATCTCATATTTTTTTCTTTTATCCCCCTTCACATCAACGGTTTGTCACCATCATTTTCATTCATGAATCACCATCATTTGTTTCTTTTTCCTACACTTTTTTTTATCATCATCTTTTCCAAATAACCTAACTTTCTTAATGCTCAGATAGTATCAACAATAAATGACCATATTGAAAGAAATCACGAATACATGTTGTATTATTTTGGAAATTGGTTTTTCATATAGAATATGACTCATGGCTAGATTCAACTATAGAGTTATGCTGTCATTTATTACCACAAATGAAACAATGAATCGTATGGTATATTTAAAGGGCACATTCGTAAATTTATTATTGCCTTTCACTAGTGTGCTTTTCCCTTCTTCCAAACTAGAGAACATCAAAAATAAAATCAAGTCGTTTCCTTTCATGCATTTTTCTCTACTTTACTTTACCTTACTTCCCTTTACTCTTTCTAAAATACTAGAGAACGGAGTTGTTCGATACTCTTCATTTCTATACTCTTCATTTCCGTATGCGTGTTCGATCATTACTCTCTTTGTCCCAAGATTGTCGTACATTATACTATTTTAGGATGTCATAAATTAATAATTTCACTTTCCAAAATAGATAAAAAAAATATATGTTAAGTTTACCGTATCACTTTCACGTGAAGGTATTATTAACAATAAAAAATAAATAAGTTATAAGTTAATTGGTTAAAAGTAAAATTGTCAATGTATAAAAAATAAAAAATAAAAAACTAAAAATTGATGTTTTTGTTATACTGCGTATTTTTTGTCAGTAAAATATAACTATAAGACGAAAAAAGTAACTTTTGAAAAAACAATTATTTTCTAAAATCCACAGTAGCCATTGATTCCCATTAAAACACAATCAAAAGCAAAGCAACAAATATTGGAAAAATACAAACACACTACAAACATATAAACTATGGTTTTGTTTCATCTCTAATGAGTCAAGTATGTATAATCAGAAAGCTTGGTTTGAATAAAACCAATCAAACGGGTTTATTTGGTGGTTTTCGGTTCATATTTTTGTTTATTCTTGTATCACTCGAACAATAAGGACGCGTTTGGTATCCTGTCATCATCCTAAAAATTTGGGTCAAAACCTTGAAACTAGTGTTTGGTGTGATAACTTGGTTGATATGAGCCCACAATAATCAATATATATATATATAGGGCTTTAGAAAAGTTAGGAGGGGTCTGAATTTGTAAAATACACTTCACATTCTTTTAAAAGACTGATATGTATTGATATGTATTGTTGCTATCCATGTATTTTTTCATACTTCATATATAAAATAAATTATGATTTTGTATAATATTTTTAAATATATAAAATATACTTATTATTTATAATAAATTATTTTAACTTATTTTATTTTTCTCTTTTTTCATTTAATTCAAAACATATACGAAGACAATCCTAACCCATCGCTTTATAAACTCACAACCAAAGTAAAACAGACTTCAAACCAAACGGGCCTTTACACTCTTACTAGTATCTAGGTCGGATATGTAAAAATAATCCAAATTATCCCATGCAACAAGTCAACAACAATAAATCTTGAGAGCGTTTAATTTAGCATGTTATTAGTTAGAATCTTTAATGGTTCAGTATAAGGGCCTGAGCTATTCTTTTCGAGCATGTAATTTTCTTCTTCGTAATGCAATTTGAATCTATGACCATTGACAATCTTACATAAAACTTCATATTAGATTAGTTTTAAACGTGAATATATAAACTTTACGATACACATTCGCTTGAACTCATTACATATACGAAGAAACGACGTCGTTTATTTCGCTGGGCTCCCGTTTTTGTTTTGGGCTTATATAGTCTAGGCCTGTTAATATCGTCGGGTCCAAAACTAAGTGGTATTATAACATGTTCTCCTCTATCTTCATTCATCTGGATTTTTTTAGGTAGAGAGAATTTTAGAGAATAGAATTGAAGCAGAGAATAGAATTTCAGAGAATAGAATTCAGTAGAGAATTTTGTTTGATTCTGCTGTTTGGTAACAACAGAGACTTTAGCCTGAGAAATGCGCAAATTTATATTTATTTTGATTTTTTTTAAATATTTTGATTAGGGCTGTCAAAAAGTCAACATGAACCGAACCCGATTAAGACACGGTTTAGAAATGTTGATTAACTCAGGTTTGACTCAACTCGACTGGCCCATAATTTTTTTTTTTAAAATGACTTTACGAAAAATATAAACTAGTCCAACTTCATTATATATGCCCGGATCCGTTAGTAAAATTAGTGATATTTGTTCTTTGTTAGATAAATACGTAAAGAAAACAAATTCCATTCAATTTGAGAGGGAAATAACATCACATGAAATTGCACTAGGGAGAATTGGGTGAGAAAACTAATTCTCCACCTATTTTTTTGCAAACCAAACAAAATATTGGGCATTTCCATTTCTCTATCTCCTTTTCTTTCTACCAAACACACACCAATACTTATTCTTACGAAACACACTCAGAAAATGATACTACTACTATTTTAGGGATTTCGTTTGTGGTTTAAGATTCAATAGCCGTTTACCCAGCCCTCAAAGTTAGGGTTTTTTATTTTCGGATGTTGGGTACCGGAGATCTGTGCACCAAAAAGCGATAGCTGTGTAGATATTTTAAGTTATTATTCTCTCTGTTTTAATTCAATTGTTACCAGAGTTTGCATTCTTTTTTTATGGAGATATGTTTCTTTCGTTTTAAATGCAATTGTTACCAAAGTTAGAAGGATTGTAGATTGATAGACTAGTACTTGGCCCGAAAACCCACGAGACTCTTACTAAAATCAACAACCATACTTTAGAGTTCAGATAAGGAAAGAAAGTGTCGTAATATTATTTTATAGATGGATCAGATTTCTAGTGGTTCAGTGTGTGGTGGTTTCCCTCGGTTATCTTCAAAATATCCATGGTTGGTTGCCCAGAGTTTAGAAGACGATGAACCGAGCATTACTCAAGATATGTTTTTCCACACCATACGTAACGACTTGCCTCGTTATCGCTGTCGAATCCCTGAGTTGATCGGATAACGTATCCGGGGATACTTCCATGGTTGGGTCATTCTTTCCAACCATCCGAACAACAATAAATGGTCTCTTTGGAACCAACAGACTTGTAAGATCATACCTCTCCCCACCATGATTTTGGAAGACGGGGGTACAAGTCTATTGGCGATTTGGCGAGTGTTGTTTGTCAGCCCCGCCCAGTGATCCGAGCTCAATTATTTTGTTAACAAGAACAGATAAACCAACTTTTATGTTTTTCCGCCTAGCTAGCAAAAGAAACACCAAGTTTAGATGGACTGAAATGTCTTACGCCTATCAGCTCAAGAGATTAACATGTGATGGTGAATTAGTAAAAAATCTAACTTTTTGCAACGGCAAAGTCTATGCCTTAAATACCGATGGTACGTTTGCTAAATTTTTCATACATGTCAACATCTTGGTTAATGATAAAGAAGTTGTAATAAAACTAGCTATTCGGAGCGAATCCTTTCTGTCCCTCCTATTCTCCTATTGAAGACAGGGTTGAGTTTTTGAAAGGATCTTCTACAGAATTGTTCTACATTAGAATTTGTTTTTTAACGGAGAACAAGACTACTATGTTGCATGGGGACGAATACGGAAACGGGGACGGGGACGGGTAGTTAGAAACGCCAATGTCCCAAAATGTTTCCGGGACGGGCACGGCACCCGAGGGGCGTTTCCGTGCAACATAGCAAGACTATACCTACTGATGTATATTTGTATAAATTAGACTTGACTCGTATTGATTGGGAAGAAAAGGAATGCCTCAAATACTGGAATATAGCCGATATCAAGTATGAAGATATGACAAAAGATGATCTCAAAGGGTTCGAAAGGAGTCGAGAAATATGGGAAGAAATTGATGACCTCAAAGACGATATTTTTTTTCTGGATCTCACCCGTAATCACTCAGTTTCTTATAAACATGTTGCATCAGATTTTGGAGGTTTTATATACATTCGTGGGGGAATGGGTGAATCAATATACTCATACCACGTAAAAAATGATACCATCTCGCTATATCCTATACCGTCTCCAATGCTGCCCACAAGTCATCTCTCGATGTGGGAATGCAGGTATTGCCTCTGGTTTTATTTGTGTTTGTTTATCATAGGTGAATTGTATTAGTTTCTATACATAACATACCAAAATACTTTTTCATTTGTCTCACATTTTAGCCGGTTTACCGTTTCTTTTCTTTTCTACATTTCAGGGGTTGTCTGTTTCATTTGAGTCAATTTGCAGCCCTTATATATATACTTTCATATAAGTGCTCATAATATTCATAAACATAAATTATTGCGCAAAATTAAATATATGTGCATACCTTTGTACATCGTCTGGTTATAAGGGATTGATAGGGAAATTGTTTTTTTTATGTAGGCTAGAAGATGATCATGGAGAAGCTAAATGCGTTACTGATTCTAAAGTAGAGATGGAAAACAATGACGAGGTATCGTTTAAATTAGGTATGGATGATGGGATTAATTTTAACGAATCACAGCTCCTCAATATCCCGTTCGATATTTTAGAGACTATTATAGAGCATTGTGTTGGTGTTGAATACATGAACTTTCGCGCTGCATGCAAACAATGTCATTTAGCTGCACCTTTGATAAATTGGAGCCGTAAAGTACCAAAAATGAGATTGCAAGGGTATTCATTTGTTTCGCCTTGGCTGATGGCGGTGGACAGAAAACGAGGTATGATCACTTTTACTGATCCTTTGTCTGGTGAAAACTACTTTATGAAAAACCCCTCTGTGCCAAATGATAATGATGGAGAATTAGTGCCAATTGTTGATGGACAATTATATTACTCGAGGTTTGGCTGGTTACTGCTTGAGAGCAACGAGTTAAATTGCTTAGTATTTTACAACCCTTTCACAGATGATATCCGGGACGACCTCCCAGATGTGGAATATAGTTTGAAAAGTTTTTGTTTTTCAGTACCACCTACTTCCCTTGATTGTATTGTTGTCGGATTTACAACACGAGGAGAATATTGGCATGCCGACATCCTCTTTGTGAATCGGGAATCAAACTGGCGTACACTTAATCTTGGCCCTGACCCACATACTGTTTGTTTTTCAAATTTTTATGGTGGTGATCTTTATACTTTGTGTAAAGGAGGAGAACTTATTGTTTTCAGTAATTTGGGCAAAGAAGATTTTTCTTGTAAGCTTGTTGAAGCCGAAGTTCCTAAAGGCGGTTGCAAATCTTCTGCACAATATTTCTTAACAAATTGCGATCAACACCTTTTACTAGTTAGTGTGGGCGAATATGGAGGACATGTTGAGGTTTTCAAGCGCACCGAGACTAAACAAGAATGGGAAAAAATAGATTCTGTAGGTAATTACATGACTTTTATATGTGGTGCAACATGTCTTTGTACTGAAGCAAAAGTACCATTTATGGAGAATAAGATCTTCTTTCCACGGCTACATACCAAGAGCAGGAAGGTAGTCTTCTCTTCACTTGACACATGCAAGTACCACACATATGATAGCGAAAGCGTTCAAGAACATTTAGGAGATCTCTTTGGAACTACATATAGTGTCTCACGTTGTGCTTGGATTGAGCCAACGTGGTCCTAGTTTACCTCGTAATTATCTTCTGTAACATGACATGGCACGTTGATCGTGTTAGATCTTTTAGTTTCATTCACTCTTTGAAATATGTTGTGTATTCGTTCCGCACTTCAGCCGTTTGGAAAAAACTATTTATGACAGTAATTTTGTACTTGGTTTTTATTGTTTGTGTCTTGATCATTTGCTAAAAAGAGTTCATGATATTAATCTTTAATTGAGTTGTTTCAAACATTCTACAGTTCCAATACATTTTAGTTCTGTAGATGCTGGGTGGTTTTGATTGGAAAATCTGAAGAAACATCTCTACCATGCTTTATTTTTGTAATGACTTTAAGATACATTTTTTTAAATAAAAACGCTTCAAATTGTTAAAATTAAGAACAAGCATCTTTTGCCCACGCCTCGACGGTTTAAAAAATATGCAACTTTCAATATTGTTTCATTCCATATAGTAGACCATCAGTAGGCATGGAAAAAAAAAGACACGTACTCCAAGCGGGCCGATCCCAAACCTGATTTGAGTGAGAAATCGCCTAGTTGACCGGGGATTGCAGAAAAGTAGAGTTTTCTCCTTAATCTTAAGCAGGTACTCGATCATTCTCTCTCGCAGAAAAGTGTTTCTGCAATCATTAGAAGTCAAACAGGGTTATTACTTATCATTAGAAGTCAAACAGGGTTATTACTTATTTCCATCAATGTTCCGTGAAAGTGAGTGCTTTAGTAAAAGGGAAAGGCTTGCACCTCTTTTCCATACATTAATTAGTACATACCTAATATTAGATCATCTTATCGTAGCTAATGTTGCCAGATCGCAGATCGATATACTAATTAATGCGCTATGAATATAGATTAAGCTCGAGTTTGGCATGATAGCTGACGCTTAGTTTGCTGTAAGATCAACGTGTGATTGAATATATTGATTAGAAGCTCGATTTTGCGTTGATATACGAAGTTTGTATATCAGTTACTAACATATGATGATGTATTAGATAATTGAATTTCAGTTACTTCTCTTCACTACTATTAGTTAAAGTTAACGCGTACCTACTAATATTTGATGATTCTATTGTAGCTAGTCTTCCTTTGGATCGATGAATTTGTTGGAAAATACTCGGGGCTTTTTTAGGTTTATGCTGGAGAAAGAGACTAGGTTTTAGGAAAATGAAACTTTTATTGCTCAACGCTTTTGGTACTTTTCGGATGCTCGTTATCAATGCTTACAACACCCCTATTTATAATATACCATGAATCTTTCTGAATACAAGATATTTTCATGGTTTATCTAGATATTTCTTACATATATAGATATTTTCCAAGTCTTTTATTCGACCTTCTAGAATTTTCTTGTATGAATCATGGACCTTCATCGACCAAATCAAGTTTACATTCTAAACCCCCCCCCCCCCCCCCCCCCCCCCCCCAATTTAAACTTGATTTCCCGACTCTAAACGTCATCCTTTGTCTTGAGAAATCTCGCTCGTTGAGCGCCGTAGTGAAGATATTTGCAACTTGATTTTCGAACCTCGTATGTATCACTTGGACATCCTTCCTTGCAATGCTCTTTCGAATAAAGTGATAAAGAGTGTTTATATGCTTACTTCGATCATGATAGACCGGATTTTGTTGTCCACGTAGATCACAGTCGCATCCTCTTGCTGCATTTGCAACTCCTTCAGCATACTTCTGAGCCAAATTGCATGACATACGCACGATGCTGTAGCAACGTACTCTGTTTCACAACTGGACAAGATAACAATAGGTTGCTTCTTTAAAGACCATGTAACCGCATTGTTACCTAGGAAGAACATGAATCATGATGTGCTTCTTCCATCGTCTTTGGTTCCAGCCCAGTTACTATCGCTATATCCAACCAGCTTGAAGTCTTCACTTGTTGAATAAAACATACCATAGTCTATGGTACCTTTGATATAACGGAAGATCCTCTTCGCAATCTCCAAGTGTTATGCCGTAGGCTCTTCAATGAAACGACTAATCAATCCGACTACATAGAGTATGTTGGGTCTCGTACATGTAAAGTAGCGCAAACTTTCAACGAGACTCTTGAACAGAGTTGAGTATACCGCTTCTCCTCCGTCATGCTTTGAAGGCTTTGCCTTATGTTCAGTGGGGGTGCCAACATGATTGCACTTTTCCATGCCAAACCTCTTTAGTATCTCCTCGGCATATCTTTCTTGACATAAGAATATTCCTTCATCTGTTTGCTTCAATTAAATGCCAATATAATAAGACATAAGTCCTATGTCTGTCATCTCGAACTATCTCATCATTGACTTCTTGAGCTCGTCCATCATATTTTGGGAATTTCCTGGGAATATCAAATCATCCACATACAAGCAGGCCAGCAATATACCTCTAGTTTCAAATTTCACTTAAAGTGCATATTCACTTAGACATTTTGTAAAACCATGCCCTTGAAAATACTTTTCAATTCTAGTATTCCAAGCTCGGTGCCCCTTCTTCAACCTTAGCACTTTACCTTCTTGCCCTTTTGCAACATATCCCTCTAGATGCTCCACATAAAATTCTTCTTCTAGAACTCCATTTAGGAATGTTGACTTCACGCCCGTTTGGTGGATTTTCCACCTATATAGAGCAACAATAGCAATAATCATTCTTATAGTTTCTAAGCGAGCAACAGGAGCACTACCTCTTCGTAGTCTATCCCATGCTTCTGCTTGTAGCCTTTGACCACAACTCTTGCCTTGTACTTCTCCACTTCGCCTTTGGCGTTCTTCTTTATTTTGTATAGCCACTTGAGTCCAATACTCTTTTGGCCTTTCGGAAGGATCGTCAACTCCAAAGTGTCATTCTTTTTTATGGACTTTATCTCCTCGTCCATGGCTTGTCTCCATTTCTTGCTTTTCATGGCCTTGTCAAAACATAAAGGTTCACAATTAGCGTATAAATAGAGAAGGGGTACCTCTTCAGTTACCTAGTAGAGCTCCTGTAAGCTTCTTGTCTTGGGCTCTTGTAACACTCTCATTTTTCGTATCGGTACAGCGGAAGGGTCTTTCAGAGTGTTACGGGATAGCACAATAACTCCAATCATAGACAACACATAAAAATGGTTGTACAAGGTTTAACAAACATTCATTCGATAAAAAGTTTTAAAAGCGTACAACAGGTCCCAAATTATACAGGTCATTAAGTTTACAAAACACAGATCGAATGAACATTTTTAATATTAAGTGTGGGCCATCAGAGTCGATCTCCATCCGGATTACCTTCAAGCACCTGAGATAAAAACATGCAAAAATCATATCAGCGAATGCCGAGTGAATTCATAGAGTTTAATGAAAACCGTTATATAAAATAATCATTTACATTTATTTAAAATCAGAACACAAGTATAATATCGGAAGTAAGTCCACATATTGCTAGTCAGGCAATATATAAATCAAGCATACATCTGAAACCGTCCATGAGACCGCAGTCTCTATATTACCATGATAGGTAATATATTCATCGTTAATAGCGTCGTATCATATCGTTTATTTAGATTATATAGATTGAATAGATTATAGGATTATTATTAGCCGCATGACATTGTTACCTTACTGTGAAAACAGCGGGCCGCGAACCCGACAAACAATTTGCCCATCTAAGTTAGCGTGTCGTCACAAAAATCACGTTATGGAATCTTCTCATACATAAATTCGCTTACCAATCAATGTGGTACGACGGGGATCAACCGTCAAGGCGCGAACTGGGGAGATCGTCCCCAAATAGTACTATCAAATGCATAAGCGTCTACCAAATCCCGGTAGTTCACAATTAATGCTAATGGGACTTTAAGTGACATAACCTAACTACTAATAATCCTTTTAGTCTCGAATATAGGGTCATAGCATCATTTGGGTCCATATCATTAAGCATACAATCGGGACTACTTGTGTTCTATTTTTATCAAAATCTAGCATGTTATCTCCCTCGCGGGTTTACAAATCATTTTATAAAACATTTAAAAGAGTGCGAGGCTATGAACTCACGTTGTTAATGAAAGGCGGATTATCGGCTACGGGCGTGCTTCGGTCACGGAAACCTATATAAATAATAATCGGTCTTAGACTCGGTCCAATGACTTTTATCAAAATAACAATATACATATGATGATTTTGTACATATGATGATGATCAAGTGGGTTTATACATCCTTGTTTACTCATTTTAGCGTTTACGTTTTGGTAACGTCTTACTAGTTCACTAGTTTTAACCATTTATCCATTTTAAGTCCATTAAGCCTTTTATAAGTTCTTTAACTTGTTTTTACCCATTTTATACCTATATTATCAGTATATATACTTTTCATGTTGGGCCCAAATGGGTTAAGCCCAATAAGTTCTTTTTACAAGTTTTTATCTTATTAAGTCCAATTATTAGTCCAATATGTTTAATTAGCTCGTAAATGTCCGTATTTCTTATAGTTCGGGTTTTATCGGTTTTTACTTGTCTTAGTTATCTATAAATCAGTATATGACTTTTATAAACTTTACATTAGACGGGTTTGGTCGTCTAAGTTTTATTTGGCGAAAAACGTTAATTTTACGGCGATAGCCGAAAAAGTCGTAAAAATCAAGTTTATAGTTTTTATTACTTATAAATATTATTTTACCACCATTTATATAATTTACCCATTTGATTAACCTTTTATACATTTATATAAATAAGTTTTATAAGTTAGTGGGATTATATTTTTACATTTTATACATTATAATGTGAGTGCTTATATAATAATAATAAACATTATTTCCAAAAATCTGATTTTTAACTTCATATTCACCATTTTTAACATATCTAGAGTTCTATAGCTCATTTTTGGATGGCATGATCTTCATAATATGTGCTACACTTAACTTAGTTATAGCTACTACCCATTTTGAGTTTAAGTTGCCTTAACAGTCCCTACAAAACTGCTTATTCAGATTATACCACCTAACTTGTTTTGATCATATCTCACTCATTATTTTGATTCCATTGCATGGCCAACTCTCACATGTGTATAACATCTTCTACTTACTTTAAATGGATCAAACCATGCAATTTTATCAGTTCATCTTTTAGTTATCTACTGTTTTTATACAGCCAACTAAATAATCAAGATTTTAGCTTCATTTCTTATGGTTATCATCATTTTTAAGCATATTTATCAACACTTGATCCCCACACAACATTTTTATCATCATATATACATCATATACATATACAAAATGAAAGAAAATAAATTTGTTCTTTACAAAATAATAAGAGAAAAATGTAGAGGATGATCTTCTTTACCATTCCAAGTGGATTTCTTGTTTTAGGAAGGCAAGAACTTGATGAACACAACAAGTATCTCCAAGACCATCAAATATCAAGAACATAGGTTGGAAAATCAGCCCTAGGACACAAGCAAATCACCTCTAAAGTTGTTAATATGGCCACCAAATGATCAAGGCTTCAGGAGAACACCTTAATAAGACTAGTAAACATGTGGTTTATGGCTAGAAAAGATCAATGATGGTGTTTGTTGGCTTATTTGGGACGGCACAAGGAGAGGATTGAGAGAGTTTTTAGAGTGGTTTGCATGTAGAAAATGATAGAAATGAAACAAGTAGCTTGTTTTGTTTAGTGGTAAAGTGAAGTGGTAAAAGTTAGCTTAATGTGTAAGCATATGCTTACACATGTATAAGTTAGCTAAGACTTGATGCCACATATGTGTTGTGGTGTCAAGTTTGGCCGTCCCATATTGCTAGTGGGGTGGGACAAAGTGTTTTGTCCCATCTCACTAGTTTACGAGTATTTCTCGATTCTAGTTTTCTCGATTTGCGTGCCCTCGGGTCGTTTTACGAAAAACGTTTTTATAATTTATGAATCACCGTCACAAAACGAATCCAATAAAAATTGTCTCATCAAAAACGGAGTTCAAAAACGTAAATACGTAATCCTAAGGTTTCCGGTTTAGTCGTAAAAGACGCCAAATTATGCACGTAAGCCCAAATTTAAATCCGTAAATTGTGAGTTCGTCAACCAACACAAAAATAAGTTTCAAAATATTATACGAGAAAATATTTCACTACCTGAAAATGTTAGATTGTCACAGCTTTTCCTCCTAAAAGGGATCAACGTCCTCGTGATCCATTTCATTTGGATGTCCGTTTCTTATTGAAATCGAAGAGGTGCGGATATTTCTTCCACATTTCATCCTCTCGTTCCCAAGTATACTCCGGTCCATGGTTTGAATTCCATCGGATTTTGACAATAGGTATCCGACTTTGTTTCAGTTGCTTTACCTCACGGTCCATAACTTCTACGGGCTCTTCGATAAAATGCAACTTCCCATCTATTCGAACCTTACCCAACGGAATTTTCTCATCACTCACTGCTAGACATTTCTTCAGATTAGATACATGGAATGTGTTGTGAACACCATGAAGTTCTGGGGGTAACTCTAGTTTGTAAGCCACCAGACCTACTCTAGATAAAATCTTAATGGGTCCAATATAACGGGGATTCAATTTCCCTCGTTTTCCAAATCTTATAACGCCTTTCCATGGCGATACTTTCAACATTACTTGGTCACCCACTTTAAACTCCATTGGCTTCCGCCGCACATCCGCGTAACTTTTCTGTCTACTACGGGCAGTCAACAACCTATTCTTAATCTGAACTATCATCTCCGTAGTCTCCCGGATCAATTCCGGTCCCGTGAGCTGGGTATCCCCAACTTCACTCCAACATACAGGAGATCTACACTTCCTACCATACAAAGCTTCAAACGGTGCAGCCTTAATACTAGAATGGTAACTATTGTTATACGAAAACTCTGCTAACGACAAATGTTTATCCCAATTCTTACCAAAGTCTAACACACAAGCTCTCAACATATCTTCCAGTGTTTGTATCGTCCTTTCACTCTGCCCATCAGTCTGGGGGTGATAAGCAGTGCTCATATCGAGATTCGTTCCCAAAGATCTTTGGAGAGATTTCCAAAAATTCGATGCGAATCTAGGATCTCGATCTGAAATGATCGATACAGGCACTCCATGCTTGCATACAACATTATCAAGGTATATTCGAGTCAGCTTCTCCAGTGAGAACTGCTCCTTAACCGGAATGAAGTGTGCTGATTTGGTCAGTCTATCGACAATAACCCAAATCGAATTGTTTCCAGATGATGTTCTAGGAAGCTTGGTGATAAAGTCCATCGTAATTCGCTCCCACTTCCATTCAGGAATCTTTGGTTGTTGAAGTAGTCCTGATGGTTTTTGATGTTCGGCTTTAACTCTAGCACAAGTCAAGCATTGAAGAACATACATAGCTATGTCAGCTTTCATATTCGGCCACCAGTACAACTTCTTCAAATCATGGTACATCTTATCAGATCCCGGATGAATGGAATACTTAGATTTATGGGATTCTAACATAATCAAATCTCTTAAGCCTCCAAACTTCGGTATCCACATACGACCTCTTATGCATTTCACTCCATCAGCTCTAACCTCTAAAGGATCTCCTTCTCCTCGGAACCCTTCATTAACAAAATTCTCCTTCTTACAAGCTTCTATTTGCGCATTTCTAATTTGCTCAGGCAAATTATTGTGCACGGTCAAGACTAGAGAACGCACCCTTATAGGCTCTCTATCTTTCCTACTCAACGCATCGGCAACAACATTGGCTTTTCCTGGGTGATATTTTATATCACAATCATAATCACTTAACAACTCTATCCATCTTCGTTGCCTCATGTTCAATTCCTTCTGGTCGAGAATATACTGTAGGCTTTTGTGATAGGTGAATACCGTACACTTGGTGCCATACAGATAATGTCTCCATAACCTAAGAGCAAAGACTACAGCTCCTAACTCAAGATCATGAGTAGTATAATTCTCCTCATTCTTCCTTAATTGCCTAGAAGCATAAGCTATCACTTTCTCTCTCTGCATCAAAACAGCTCCATAACCTCTAAGAGATGCATCACAATACACTACAAAATCTTCACTCCCGTCGGGTAATGATAAGATTGGCGCACTACATAATTTTTGCTTTAATGTCTGAAATGCTCCATCTTCATCACTTCCCCAAACGAAAGGTTTATTCTTCTGAGTAAGCTTAGTCAAGGGTTTAGCTATCAAAGAAAATTCTTTAATGAATCGCCTATAATAGCCAGCCAATCCTAAGAACTGTCGCACTTCCGTTGGCGTTGTCGGTGCAGACCAATTCTTAATAGCTTCAACCTTTGCAGGATCAACATGAATTCCATCTCTGTTAATCACATGACCAAGAAATTGCACAGAATCTAACCAAAAATCACATTTCGAAAACTTAGCATACAACCTTTCATCCTTCAACAAATTCAAAACAATCCTCAAATGTTCTCTATGTTCATCTTCATTCATAGATTAGAATATCGTCAATAAACACAATCACAAATTTATCCAAGTAGGGCTTGCACAATCGATTCATTAAATCCATGAAAACCGCAGGTGCGTTAGTTAACCCAAATGGCATTACTTGAAATTCATAGTGTCCATAACGAGTTCTAAATGCAGTTATATGAATATCTTCTTCACGGACGTGAAGTTGGTTATATCCTGACCGCAAATCTATCTTAGAATACACACTAGATCCTTGCAGTTGATCAAACAAATCATCAATCCTAGGTAAAGGATATCGATTTTTAATTGTCAACTTATTCAGTTCCCTATAATCAATGCACATACGAAAAGATCCATCCTTCTTCTTAACGAACAAGACTGGAGCTCCCCAAGGCGACGAGCTCGGTCGAATAAAACCTTTATCAGACAACTCCTTAAGTTGCTCAGATAACTCCTTTAATTCAGAAGGGGCTAATCGGTAAGGCGCACGTGCCACCGGTGCAGCACCAGGAATTAAATCGATTCGAAACTCTACTTGCCTTATCGGTGGAAGTCCGGGTAAATCTTTAGGAAATACCTCAGGAAATTCACAAATAATAGGTACATCTTCCAATCGTTTCTCCCTAGACTCATTCCCGGTCACTTGAGCTAAGAATAACTCACAACCGTTCCTGATGTACTTTTGGGCTTTAATACATGAAACAATTTTCAAACGGGATTCACCTCGACTACCATCAATTACTAACGTCCTATTCCTAAGAGGAATCTTAACCTTCTTCTCTACACATAAAATAGTAGCATTATTCAACGACAAGCAATCCATACCAATAATAATATCAAAACTACCTAATTCTATCAACATCAAATCAATCAGAAAGGAATGGTTCAAGAGATTTAGAGAGCATCCTTCTAATAGCTTATTAGTTTTCACTAATTTTCCATCAGCCAATTCCACCTCGTAACTGGTACTTATCTCAACAGGTTCAATATCAATAAGGGCACTAAATTTAGTGGATACAAAGCTCCTATCGGCACACGAATCGAATAAAGCAACAGCATAATGATTGTTGAGTAAAAACGTACCGGTAACGACATTCGGATCCTCTTTCTTCACCTCAATTGTTCCAAGTTGGTAGATACCACCCTGGGGGTTTCTTCCAGGTACAATCGCTTTCAAATTGGGGCATTTCGATTTCCTATGACCTTCTTCATTACAGTTGAAGCAAATGGTTCCCTTCTTACACCTTTCAACCTTGTGTCCAAGCTTTCCGCAATTTCGGCACTTCCAGCAGTCGCCAGCATGCCTCTTGTTGCCAAACTTAGGACATCTATCATCGTTGCGCGGTGTATTGTTGGTAAGAGCATTTGCATTCCCCTTTCTCTGGTTCTGACGGCGATTGAAATTCTTCCTATTATCACCTCTATCTACACGATCACCGTATCCCTTTCTTTTCTCACCTACACGGGCTTCATCTTCCTTATCCTGAATTATCTGTCCAATGAGTCGGTAGGCCATTCGAACAGCATCATCAATGGTCAGTGGTTTCGATGATGTCACGTCCCCCCGGATATTCCTGGTCAACCCTTTCACATATTGCTCAATTCGGATCTCTTCGGGTTCAACCAATCGAGGACATAGCAAGGCCAACTCATGGAATCGATTCGTGTAACTATCAATGTCCACACCTTTCATTCTCAGATGAATCAACTCTTGTTCTAACCTAATGATCACACTACGAGGACAAAACTCCAAATTCATCCACTTCTTAATTTCAGTCCAAGGAGTAGCATTAGCAGCATCAAGACCCATGAAAGCAATTCTCCCGTTCCACCAAGTCAACGCACGACCTTTAAGAGTAGCCATAGCAAAAGTCACCTTATCTTCCTCCTTACACTTACTAATCCTAAACACCGATTCAATCTTCTCAATCCACTGGCTTAGTCCTACAGCACCTTCAGTTCCATTAAAAGGTAGAGGTTCACACTTCATGAACGTCACATAAGTACAGCCACCAACTTCAGGTGCATTAGTTCCAAGTCCTCCTACATTTCCTCCAGCATTAGCATTCACATTATTAGCATTCACATTCACATTAGTACCGCCAATTCCACTACCGCCAGCTCCACTACCGCCAGCTCCACTACCGCCAGCTCCACTACCGCCAGCTCCACTACCGCCAGCTCCACTACCGCCAGCTCCACTACCGCCAGCTTCATTTCTAGCATTTGCCATAAATTCAGTCATAGATGCGGTAACTTGCTCCGTAATAATCCTACGTACATCATCCTCAGTCACAGCCTTCTTGGGCGGCATAGTTCTATAATTCCACAATTTCAAAGCATTAAGCATTCACCCAACAAAGGATTCATATAATATGGATCGAATTCATAATCAAGATACAAATAAGGCACAATATGGAATTCAAGACAAGATACATATTTCATTCGATCTGAAACAAAAGTATTGTCTTAGTACATCCATATCAAAGTTCTAACACTATATACACTCAAAATTCGTGCCAAATCTATTACTAACAAGTCGGTTCAGTCAAAGCTACAAAAGCGCAAAAGATATAAAGGTCACTACTAAATACAGACTGGTCTATTGAGAACCGCCAGATGGTCCATCATCCATCGTCTTCTGAATCTTC
The DNA here is from genome assembly GCA_025667525.1 of Glebionis coronaria. Taxonomy (NCBI): domain Eukaryota; kingdom Viridiplantae; phylum Streptophyta; class Magnoliopsida; order Asterales; family Asteraceae; genus Glebionis; species Glebionis coronaria. The sequence goes on along the minus strand of JANFOE010000980.1, from coordinate 228,466 downwards.
GCCGGACGATCACTAGACACATCTTCAGCTGGGCGCTTACGGATTACTCCTCTTTCAACCATGTCGGCATAAAATCTACTGTTCCATCCGTGGGATATATTCAACTCCTTTTCGGCTTTCTCACGCATCGCACGAGCCACACTCAACTGAATCTCCATAGAATTCACCTTTCTCTTCATAGCAGCATACTCACCACTTTCCAATACTGATAACCTCCTAAAAGCCTCATTCAATCCACGTTCTACATTACTCAAATCCAAACTAAGCAATTCCCGCTCTTTCTCGCCAACCTTAGTCTTCGACTCCAAATAAGCAATCTGAGTCTGAACAACACCTAATCCAACCTCTGTCACACAACTCTTAACACGGGAAGCATCTAGATCACGTCTCAAGGCCCATGGTGCAAGACCATCAATATGAGTAGCCTCTCGAGTACTAGACGACTCTCCTATCTCACGTCTACGAGTAGCAATACCATCAGTACCGTCAGGTGCATCGTCATCCTCATCCTCCTCTGATTCAGAATCAGATTCAGACGATTCAGACATTTCATCCCTAGGTAACTCCTCCTCAGAATCAGACAAACAAACTGGTGGGGGCAAAGGCTCGCCCTCTGGAACATCATACGGATAAATAAGCTCAGCTTCCTCATCGTCATCAACCTCAACATCTATACCTACGTCCTCCTCGACATCCTCGTCGTCAATCTCATCATCTAACTCATCTAACCCAATCTCATCATCGTTCTCAATATCAGCATTCTCAATCTCCACATTCTCAATCTCTACATTCTCATTATCCACATTCTCAATCTCCACATTCTCAATATCATTCTCTACCAAGTCAACCTGAGGGGCAATCTGATCTCCTAGTCCTAACTCGGGCTCGGGATCCTCAAATGGTTCCTCCTCATCATCGATATCATAATCTACTAAGTCTAAATATGGATCATCTTCTATATTAGGTTCGGGAATAGCATGGTTTTCTACAGGAATATTAGGGTCAGCCATGACAATCTGCATTTATATATATTTATCTCGTATTAGGATAACATACTAGTTAAACAATTACATAATGAAATCACAATATATACATATATATAAATTAAATTATATATATCAAAATATATATCTTCTCAATAGGGCTTGTCGGTAACGTCGGAGATCTCTGGCACCGTTATAGTCAAAAGATTTTTCAAATATTTTCTTAAATGTTCATTGTCAAAAGATTTTGAAAAGTTTTGTTCAAAACCTTGGTTTTTAAAATCCTTTGTTCTCTATAACGAGAGCTCTGATACCAAACTGTAACACTCTCATTTTTCGTATCGGTACAGCGGAAGGGTCTTTCAGAGTGTTACGGGATAGCACAATAACTCCAATCACAGACAACACATAAAAATGGTTGTACAAGGTTTAACAAACATTCATTCGATAAAAAGTTTTAAAAGCGTACAACAGGTCCCAAATTATACAGGTCATTAAGTTTACAAAACACAGATCGAATGAACATTTTTAATATTAAGTGTGGGCCATCAGAGTCGATCTCCATCCGGATTACCTTCAAGCACCTGAGATAAAAACATGCAAAAATCATATCAGCGAATGCCGAGTGAATTCATAGAGTTTAATGAAAACCGTTATATAAAACAATCATTTACATTCATTTAAAATCAGAACACAAGTATAATATCGGAAGTAAGTCCACATATTGCTAGTCAGGCAATATATAAATCAAGCATACATCTGAAACCGTCCATGAGACCGCAGTCTCTATATTACCATGATAGGTAATATATTCATCGTTAATAGCGTCGTATCATATCGTTTATTTAGATTATATAGATTGAATAGATTATAGGATTATTATTAGCCGCATGACATTGTTACCTTACTGTGAAAACAGCGGGCCGCGAACCCGACAAACAATTTGCCCATCTAAGTTAGCGTGTCGTCACAAAAATCATGCTATGGAATCTTCTCATACATAAATTCGCTTACCAATCAATGTGGTACGACGGGGATCAACCGTCAAGGTGCGAACTGGGGAGATCGTCCCCAAATAGTACTATCAAATGCATAAGCGTCTACCAAATCCCGGTAGTTCACAATTCATGCTAATGGGACTTTAAGTGACATAACCTAACTACTAATAATCCTTTTAGTCTCGAATATAGGGTCATAGCATCATTCGGGTCCATATCATTAAGCATACAATCGGGACTACTTGTGTTCTATTTTTATCAAAATCTAGCATGTTATCTCCCTCGCGGGTTTACAAATCATTTTATAAAACATTTAAAAGAGTGCGAGGCTATGAACTCACGTTGTTAATGAAAGGCGGATTATCGGCTACGGGCGTGCTTCGGTCACGGAAACCTATATAAATAATAATCGGTCTTAGACTCGGTCCAATGACTTTTATCAAAATAACAATATACATATGATGATTTTGTACATATGATGATGATCAAGTGGGTTTATACATCCTTGTTTACTCATTTTAGCGTTTACGTTTTGGTAACGTCTTACTAGTTCACTAGTTTTAACCATTTATCCATTTTAAGTCCATTAAGCCTTTTATAAGTTCTTTAACTTGTTTTTACCCATTTTATACCTATATTATCAGTATATATACTTTTCATGTTGGGCCCAAATGGGTTAAGCCCAATAAGTTCTTTTTACAAGTTTTTATCTTATTAAGTCCAATTATTAGTCCAATATGTTTAATTAGCTCGTAAATGTCCGTATTTCTTATAGTTCGGGTTTTATCGGTTTTTACTTGTCTTAGTTATCTATAAATCAGTATATGACTTTTATAAACTTTACATTAGACGGGTTTGGTCGTCTAAGTTTTATTTGGCGAAAAACGTTAATTTTACGGCGATAGCCGAAAAAGTCGTAAAAATCAAGTTTATAGTTTTTATTACTTATAAATATTATTTTACCACCATTTATATAATTTACCCATTTGATTAACCTTTTATACATTTATATAAATAAGTTTTATAAGTTAGTGGGTTTATATTTTTACATTTTATACATTATAATGTGAGTGCTTATATAATAATAATAAACATTATTTCCAAAAATCTGATTTTTAACTTCATATTCACCATTTTTAACATATCTAGAGTTCTATAATGAATTAGAAGCTCATTTTTGGATGGCATGATCTTCATAATATGTGCTACACTTAACTTTGTTATAGCTACTGCCCATTTTGAGTTTAAGTTGCCTTAACAGTCCCTACAAAACTGCTTATTCAGATTATACCACCTAACTTGTTTTGATCATATCTCACTCATTATTTTGATTCCATTGCATGGCCAACTCTCACATGTGTATAACATCTTCTAATTACTGTAAATGGATCAAACCATGAAATTTTATCAGTTCATCTTTTAGTTATCTACTGTTTTTATACAGCCAACTAAATAATCAAGATTTTAGCTTCATTTCTTATGGTTATCATCATTTTTAAGCATATTTATCAACACTTGATCCCCACACAACATTTTTATCATCATATATACATCATATACATATACAAAATGAAAGAAAATACATTTGTTCTTTACAAAATAATAAGAGAAAATGTAGAGGATGATCTTCTTTACCAATCCAAGTGGATTTCTTGTTTTAGGAAGGCAAGAACTTGATGAACACAACAAGTATCTCCAAGACCATCAAATATCAAGAACATAGGTTGGAAAATCAGCCCTAGGACACAAGCAAATCACCTCTAAAGTTGTTAATATGCCCACCAATTGATCAAGGCTTCAAGAGAACACCTTAATAAGACTAGTAAACATGTGGTTTATGGCTAGAAAAGATCAATGATGGTGTTTGTTGGCTTATTTGGGACGGCACAAGGAGAGGATTGAGAGAGTTTTTAGAGTGGTTTGCATGTAGAAAATGATAGAAATGAAACAAGTAGCTTGTTTTGTTTAGTGGTAAAGTGAAGTGGTAAAAGTTAGCTTAATGTGTAAGCATATGCTTACACATGTATAAGTTAGCTAAGACTTGATGCCACATATGTGTTGTGGTGTCAAGTTTGGCCATCCCATATTGCTAGTGGGGTGGGACAAAGTGCTTTGTCCCATCTCACTAGTTTACGGGTATTTCTCGATTCTAGTTTTCTCGATTTGCGTGCCCTCGGGTCGTTTTACGAAAAACGTTTTTATAATTTATGAATCACCGTCACAAAACGAATCCAATAAAAATTGTCTCATCAAAAACGGAGTTCAAAAACGTAAATACGTAATCCTAAGGTTTCCGGTTTAGTCGTAAAAGACGCCAAATTATGCACGTAAGCCCAAATTTAAATCCGTAAATTGTGAGTTCGTCAACCAACACAAAAATAAATTTCAAAATATTATACGAGAAAATATTTCACTACCTGAAAATGTTAGATTGTCACAGCTCTCCTTCACCTAAACTTGTTGGAGAACCTTGGGTTGAAGTCGAAGTTGGACTTTCAGGTTGATGAACTTCTTCTCTTGATTTATCTTCTTCATTATTCATAGCAAGAAAGTCATACCTTTAAGTTTCCTTAATGCTTCAATCATGTGATCCTTCTTCATTGAAATCCACATCTCTACTAACTACTACCTTCCTTGTGATCAGGTTATAGATCTTGTATCCTTTGTGTAGAAACTAGAGGGGGGGGGGGTTGAATAGTTTCTCTTCGATTGGTGACCAAATTAAAATTACTTTCAAGAATATAGATAATCTTATGAATCAATAAGGTGGGATGAAGGTTTCTAGAGAGAGAAAGTTAGTGAGAGAAAGTGAGAGAGAATATGTGTTTTCTTATTAATGGAAGTGAAAACAAAAACCAACAACCAACCCCTTTCCATGGTGGAAAGGGGTATTTATATCCAAGCCACTAACGGGCTTGGGCCGACCCATGACAAGCCCATGGGCCGGTTTCTTACTTAACTAAATAAGAAAACATTAACTACGAGCTATACAACATTAATAATATTGTGGAGTGACCGATACTTCTAAAATACGTTAAAAACGTATTTCTAACAATCTCCCCCTAAGGGAGGTCACTCCACGTTACATAGTTCTAAACCTAGCATACTATACTAAGTCTTCGTTCTTCAGCTCGTAGTCTTTTCTTCTTTTCTTTTTCTTGTGAATATGTTGATTTGATCTTTTAGGCTTTGGCTTGAGAGCATTGTTCTTTTGACCAATCACGTGCGATCTTTGCCTTCTTGTGAATCTTGCCTCCTCGTGACTCCATGTTCCACACACTTATGTCTTTTGTTGAATTCTCGAAAGCTTTAGAGTTTGGTACAACGGAAGACTTCATTTTGTACTTTCTTGAATTTTGTTGAACTTTGATGCAGAAAAACATAAGCATGTGGGAACGACTTCAGCTGGTACACCGCAACGCCACCGTCTTCGCAGCAACATGATAAGACACGAATGAAATGGCTTAGAACATTTCATTCTAAATCGGTAGCGTTTTACCTCCGGTCGGTGAAGACCGTTGGACGATATTAGATATCGTACCTGTGACGGATAGTTTCAATTAAGTAACTTCCTGATAGGATTTCGCGGGTAAACCCGTTCTCTTTATTCGACGATCACTAAGCTTGACTGCGAACATAAAGAGTGAATCACTTGGATAAATTATCCTTGTGATTGAAGCCGTCAATTCATGAAACCTGGAACAAGTGAATTTCAATTAAGATTTTCACCATCGTTGCTTTCCAGTTATCACGAGCTTAATTCATAAAGAATCTTGCACGTCACCTACCAAGTGCTGTTTGATGTTAACACTAGAAGGATTTTCACTCGTCACTGTGAACACTAAAGAGTGTCACTCTGAGTGTTCTGGCAAGATCATATGATAATGCGTAGAGGCCTGGAACGAGTTTAAGTTCAATTAAGAACTAAACTACTGTTTCTTTCCAGTTTTTCACAAGATTGGTTCTTAAAGAACCGCACGTGTAACCTACCATGAGCTTGTTTGATGTTGGCTCAAGCAGGATTTCCATCTTCATTGTAATGCTTGCGTATTACTTGGATGTTCTGGCAATATTACAAGAATACTGCGTAGGACTCATAAAAATCTCTTACTTTTCACAGTGTGTGAGAAAGCAAGGAATAAATTGAAAGTGTCCTAATGAGACTTTTGATGATCTCGTGGCTCTAGACTCGATAGTGCGTTTTGATTTAGTGAGCGATGGCTGGAGAGGAGTGCCCCCTTTTCAATATCAGTCTATTCGGAGTGAATAAACCAATAGATAACGTGTTGATCTCCCTGTGATTAAAACAAATACCTATTGAGAGATATTTGAGTTAGCTGGGAAGGGTTGTGCATTGCATCACTGGGTCCATGATGTCTTTCTTCAATATCGAGAATCATTAACAAATGATCTCAATAGCATATGTATTGACCCGGTTTCTGCCTAAAGTTGTAAGGAGGGTTTCTTTCTTTACACCCTTTATCTTTACATTTCTTTTTCATTCTTCAACCCCTTCAGTACTTACCAATACATCATTACTAGCACCTTGTTGTGATTGTTCCAGTGCTAGCATCAGTAATTAGTCGGTACTCTGCTATGTTCACAATCTTTCTCCATATTTCCTAGGACTTCTAATTCTATCTAGGGAATTGTCCTTGGGAAGATTCCATCGGCTCTGATGAATCATTGGACTAATACCTATTCCTACCACCCTTTTGTCACCACATCCGTCGTGAATAAAGCGTGTTTTGGGAAAGTATAGTCACCATGAAAAATCCTTGAAAATCACTTAAGGTACTTGTGATATTGAAATCAAGAGTTTTGTACCTTAAGTGTTTTGTTCATCAAAAACGCTCCCCCTTAACACATGCTTTACACATATTAAGTTGGATTATCATTAAGTCTTTTTCATCTTTTAGCCAAGTATCATTTAAGTCTCCTTAATCCCATTTTCTCCCCTTATCCAAAATGTTAACCATTAATATTTGGGATACTGAATGGATTAACCGGTCTTTGGGTAAAAAATGAAATCAATGTTTGGCCATAGAACATATTAATGCTCCCCCTTAAATTAATAAGGGTTAATTGTAGTGCTTTAGTATGATATATTTTGAAAGATTTAGAATCTCGTGAGAAATTCTTGAAAAATTATCATACCTTAACACTACATCAAGCCATAAAAGCACAATATTCACAAAATTTACATATTCACAATTAAAAACCAATATAGAGTGGACCTGAGATGTACGACCCATTAGATGGATCGTTGCAGTAACTTGTGGTGCACTCCATATGGTCTACCACCAACGAACCTTTCTAAGCTCCTCATCAATCTACGTTCCCGGAGCTTTTCATCAATCTTCTTGATCACATATGTCGCCATTTTCCGATAACCCGGATGCCAATCCTCAATCATTTCTAGTAATAACCCACCAGAATTAAGATGCTCCAATTTTCCTCTGACGTATATGAGAGTCCCATCACTGTATTTATGAAGATCACCTACCCTCATAAACTTCATGATCCCACGACTGTTCATGTAGAAAATCCTGTACATCGGAACGGTAATGCCGGTATAGGGACATCTTTTGACATGTTGAGGTAGAACTTGATTCATTGGACGGGTCAGGTTAAGCTTCCTTTGGTAGCTTTCAACTCCCAATTGAAGATCTTCAACTCGTTTCTTGATAACAACGCTTCGTGTGAACATACGAAGTGCTGTATTCAAGGCAATGATTTCTTCACGAGTAAGATGGGTAAGTTGATCACGGGTCATCATAAGCAACATGTATTCGATATCTTCAAGGCGAATGATAGAAAAATCTCCCTGTTGTATTGTGTATTCTCTGTCATCCTCCCTTTTTAGACGAATCTCCGTCACATGATGATAGCCATTCTTGGCTTCAGTTTTTAGTCCCAAAATACTTGAGATGTGAATATCGGATTTAACGATACTTCCTGAATTGGCTAAGCAACAACCTCTGTACGCCCTTCAGACTCGCTCGTCCCAATGTGATGTACCTATAACAGCATACATATCATAATTACGATTTACCTTTGGGACCCAGAGTCGGTTTACCTTTTCCTCGATCCAGGGTATTGTCCCCCAATTAGCAGCTTTCAACAAGGTCAGGGAGGTTGCGTACTTAGATGATCCCTTGAGGAGATACTCAAGATCATTGGTGACAAAGAAGTAAAGAGCAATTTGATTATCTTGAGATGGATGAAGTGGAGGTGGAGCTCTTTCTGACTCATGAAGGCCTGGCCTTTGAACGGTATTGAGAGCTTTCAAGACCTCTTCAGCATAATACTCGTACCCCATGCGGCTTAACCTGGTTTTGGCGTGAATTCTCTTGTCCTTTAGCGCTCTCTTTACCAAAGACGGAGTGACCGAAGATTTGAACTCATGAGCCCAAAATGCACACAAGTCTATCGGACTACGGATACGGAGATATAGAACATCTCTATCAGCGTCTATGATTGGATCATATTTAGCAGCTGCCGTGATCCAAGCTTGTGGTGGTGCATTTTCATCGATCTCCAAAGTATCCGCCCAGTCCCGTGTGCTTGACTCGGGAGCAGTAGATTCTGGTTCTTTTTGCAGAGGAGTAGAAACATGAACACTTGTTGGTTCTGATTCAGGCATTTCGGCGGTATCATGGACAGGCGAGTGTTGTGCAGATTCAGGTTCAGTTACTGATTCTGCAATCACAGGGGCAACAAAAGAACTAACAGGATTAGTGGTAACATGTGTAGAAACAGAAATAGATGTACCGGGAATCGATGACGCAGTAGCAGCATTCACATCATGGCGCCACTTTGTTCGTCCTGACTCCGTAGAGGTGGACTTTTCCTTTCGGGCAGCATCTTTTTGAGACTTGGTACCAGACTTGGATGGTTTCTTTTTGCTGGCAACCTTGTCCCCCGTTTCAGGCTAATCATGTTTACCACCATCATCCTCATCATCATCCCCGTTGCTACCTTTATCACTCTCCTCATTTTGATAATCACCATTACCGTCATCATCATCATCACCATCATCAGCATCACTACCTTTGTCATCACCATCATCGTCATCGTCTTCTTCTTCTTCACCATCATCCTCCTCTTGTTCACTATCTTCCTTTTCCTCCTCATCCAAAATGTGGTAAGGTACCACACTTCCAAACATCTTAAACAAACGATCATCCTCCAAGATAGCTTCATTGAGTGCTTTGTAGAGTGTCCGCTGAACTTTAGACTTGTCAAAAGATCCAACTTCCTTCATGCGAGCATTGAGGATCTTCTTTAATTCAAAATTCGTTAAGTCATATGCAATTTTGTAGGCTGACTCGGAAGGGTTGGAGGACTTAATCATCAAGTTATCAGCCGCAAGTTTCCTCATCTCATCACGCAGCTTTGGCATAAGGGACTCAACAGATTCATTCACCCTCTCTAAAATAGAAGCTTCAAGTGTGTCTTTCTGCTCCTTATATTTATCTTTTATTGCTTGAAGTCTCGTAAGTCGTGCTTCATACTTATCAGCTTCAGCCTGTTTGACCTGAGCAAGTTCTTCTGCATGAACTTTACGTGTCAACTCCATCTCTGCAGTGAACTTAGCTAGCATCTCTTCTTGGGCTTTCTTGGATGCCGCTTCACTTTCCACTCGTCAAAATAGTTCTTCTCGAAGTTGATCCATCTCTTTTCTTTGATTTTCCGTGTGTTTATCCAACATTTCTGCCATTACAAATGCAGCCATTGAAGATGGTGCAGAGCTACTCTGGGATTGTTGAAGAGGCACGGTTGTGATTACAGTACTCATGACGGAAGTAGGTGGAGGTGGAGGGAATGGTGTTGGCACCGGTCGGGTTGGTAAAGGCTGGATTGGTGGAGGTTGAGTTACGAGAGGCTGTGTAGTCACAATGATTGTTGTAGCACCGGACTCCTTCTCAACACTTGCTATATCAGCAATGGATGTCTCCTTCGATGATGAGTAACGTTCGGGTGATCCAAACTCACTAATGTCATGTGGCTCCTCGTATTCTTCTTCAACATCCATCTGTGCACCCGAACCACTACCGCCCGTGTCTCTCCTACTCTTTTCAATAGCCATCTTCATTAACTTTTTCTCAGTCTTTTGAGTTAGCTCGAGAGTAGGATCATCATCAATATCTTCTTCATCGTGAAGAACAAGCTCGTCAGCCGTGCTCTTACCCTTCTTAGCCACAGTCTTTTTCTTCTTGGTTTTGGGTTCAGGTAAAGCTGTTTGCTTGCGTTTACCTTTACTCTTAACCGTGGTAGACGAGTCTTCTCCTGCTTGAATACTTGCTCGTTGATTCTCGATTTCTCGTAGCATGTTCTTGTAATTAGCAGAAGCGATAATCTTATCTGTCAGGAGATGACAAGGAATAGGACCAGGGATAACAACATTGGAGTGAGTTTCTTGCCTTAAGTCCACCAAATCATCAGCATCCATTGTGTGGTGACGGCTACCTGCACGCTTATCAATAGACACATCGTTTTCCATAAAATAATGTATGATTAGCTTTATGAACCTAGGGTACTGGTAACTTTTAGCCTTAGTCTTCGTGTTTGTGAAGAGTTGAAAAATAAACTCTTCCCACAACAATGATGCATAATCAATACCCATACCTTTGAACATACCATAGAACATCTTGACGATTGGCGGACGCACAACATCATACCCAGTCGTTTTGGGTGTGAGACATCGACTGAGAATACCGAAAATCGCTCTCCAAGGTTGGCCCACTTTGGCTGTGGTAAAATCAGACACTATTCGTAAGTCCGCACATCCAATAGCCGAGAACATCTCCATGAGATCGTTCTTGGTCGGGTTCGCTGAGAATGTTGTTCCTTTGGGTGACTCCCGAAAACCAAAGATCTTGCGGAAGTCTGACACGGAGAGAGTCTGTTGCTTGTTGTCCAGGAAGAATGTGATCTTGTTTGACGTCTTCTCTTAGGTTGCCCAGAATTCGTACATGTAGTCGAAGGGCACCGAAGCACTATCCCTTAGCGCATTCTTGAAGTGAGAATTGTCAAGAATGGCTGAACCTACCTTGAATCCATTGTGAGTGGAATGAGAGACCTCTTTCAACCGGTAGTTGTTTGGAATGAACTTGAGGGTTTTGGCCTCGGCAATGGTTGCTGCTCTAGAGTCTTGTATTTGTTGCACGATTGGGTTAGTCATTGTTTCTGCTTAAGATAAAACACAAAAGTTGATACATACAGATATGAATATCATTATGAATGTATACCTAATCATTATACATATGACATAATCCCTTAAGCTTGTAAAACACTCAAACATCCTTCATTTGGAATAAACATTTAATTCGGAATAAATTGGTCTATCCGGAATAATCATCTATCCGGAATAAATTGGTCTATCCGGAATACATTGGTCTATCCGGAATAAATTGGTCTATCCGGAATAAATTGGTCTACCCGGAATAAATTGGTCTACCCGGAATAAATTGGTCTATCCGGAATAAATTGGTCTATCCGGAATAAACCTCTATCCGGAATAAACCTCTATCCGGAATAAACCTCTATCCGGAATAAACCTCTATCCGGAATAAACCTCTATCCGGAATAAACCTCTATCCGGAATAAACCTATATCCGTAATAAACCTCTATCCGGAATAAACCTCTATCCGGAATAAACGTCTATCCGGAATAAACGTCTATCCGGAATAAACGTCTATCCGGAATAAACGTCTATCCGGAATAAACGTCTATCCGGAATAAACGTCTATACGGAATAAACGTCTATCTGGAATAACAAGTCTATGCGGAATAACATGTCTATGCGGAATAACGGGTTTATGCGGAATAACAGGTTTATGCGGAATAACAGGCCTATGCGGAATAACAGGTCTATGCAGAATAACAGGTCTATGCGGAATATTTTTGCCAAACACTTGCTCATTCGGAATATCCTTAAAACCGGTTCATTCGGAAGACACTTAGAAAAAAACCCGTTTATCCGGAATAACCTAAACGCACCTTATGATCGATTAATCTAAGCTTAGATGATTGTTTTAAGCATTTTAAAGGCCACCAAACTCATTCTAGTCCTATTCCGCGTGAAACCCAGCTAAACCCCAAATCAATTAACCCTAAATTAATCAGAAACCCTAATTGGATTACTTTAATAAAATCGAGTTAATAAAGTGGATTAAGCATCGAATTAGACAAATTAAATGATGTTTCTACCTTGTGAGATGAATGAGACGGATTAGACGATGGTTGTGAGAGCTTGTGTGAGTGTGTTTGTGTGTTAATGGCGGAGAGAAGAAAAAACAGAAAAGAAAGAATAGAAAGAAGGAGAAGACGGGGGGGGGGGGGTTTGACTTAGGTCAAACTTTTCAAGTTTTACTCCTTTTCACTTTTAACCCCTGCAGTTTTCACTCTTTGACACTTAAAGTTCCGTAACTTTTCTTTTTGTTTTCTCTTTAAGTTAAATACTCTTAGGTTAACAACCGTTAACTTAATTAACACTCGTTAGTCCTATCTCATTGTATTAACTGTTCTAACCCTCACACAACTTAAGCATCGCATCCTATTAGCAAATAACCGAGACCTAAAGCAAGTCCTATCTCATTGAACAAGCACAAGTCGTATTCTAAAGCAAGTCCAATCATTAACCATTTAGCCAATTAATTTTCCTCGAACACTTTTAAAAGCTGTTTTGATGACAAAGACGATTTAACATTTTCTCCCCCTTAAACGATGACCCGTTTTCTATTTAAAGAGCTGTAGTCATTGTTTAACGAGGCACATGTTGATGAAAACATTTTCCAATTAATGTCTTGAAAAGATTGATTCGTGGTGGCAATAAGATTTCTCTTATTTTGACAAATTAATGCACTGAGACGTACACTAACTCGTGTTAGACCAAGTTATAAAGTAAACTTGATCCCTTTGCATGATTTGGCTTGTAAATCATGCCCGAGAAAATTAATTCCCGTTGTGAGCCAACGTTTTCCAAGGAAATACGTGACTTTAATGCGAAAAACGGGTTGCAGTCTGAAATAACTACAAGCCATAATGGGCATGTTTTAAAAATGTACAACTTTTATACGGACTCTATTTATGGCGCCGTGTCAATATTGATCGACATTTCTAAAGCCGTAAATATTACCGTACTAAAAGACATGCCCGATTTAAAAAACGAAAAATATTTTTGGATTTTCTTGATTTTATATTTTTTTATGGTTTTTCTTGGTTTTATATTTTTTATGGTTTTTCTTGGTTTTATATTTTTGTATTTTTCTTTTTGTGGTTTATGTATATACGATAATATACATGATCACGAACAAAGGATACGCATGAATAGTTTACCACCACTATTCAGCTGATTCTTTTGCCAATTCTTTGAGAGTCGCTGGAGAGAATGATTTCATGCCAAGCTTGTCGATCAAAAACTCGATTCGTCCTCGATCTAAGGCTTTGGTGAACATATCTGCCAGCTGATACTCAGTGGTGACAAGATACAGCTCGATCACTCTGTTTTCCACTTGCTCTTTAATGAAATGGTAGCGAATGTCGATGTGCTTTGCCCGGGAGTGTTGAACGTAGTTGCAGCAAAGGGCAATGGCGCTCTTGTTGTCACAATACATCGGGATTTTGTTGAATCCCAAACCATAGTCAGTTAGTTGTGATCTCATCCAAAGGACTTGAGCACAACAACCGGACATGGCAATGTATTCAGCCTCCGTGCTAGAAATTGCAGCGCTTTTCTGCCTTTTTGAAGACCAACTAATCAATCTGTCTCCAAGGAGTTGCACAGACCCAGAAGTGCTACGCCTCGCGTCTTGACACCCAGCATGATCGGCATCTACGTATGATATTAAAGCAATAGAGGAATCTTTCGGATACCATAGACCACGATGAAGTATTCCTTTGAGATACCGAAAGATCCTTTTAACAGCATGTAGGTGCTTTTCGGTAGGCCGAGCCTGATACCGGGCACACATGCATACAACAAATTGCAAATCAGGCCTGCTAGCAGTCAGATAGAGAAGGGTGCCGATCATTCCACGGTAGAGTTTCGGATCGACAATAATCCCATTCCTTTCTTCATCTAACTTGGATTTCTCCACCATTGGAGTGTCCACGGGGTCACAATTTTCAAAGTTATATTTCTTTAAAGATTCTAGAGCATATTTGGATTGATTAATAAAGATGCCTCTGGGATTCTAAGAAATTTGTAATCCTAAGAAAAATGAAATTTTTCCCATCATTGACATCTGAAAGCGTGCGGACATCATCTTCTCAAAGCGGTTTGACAATTCTATGTTAGAGGCAACAAATATTATATCATCAACATAAATTTGTACCAGTATCATGTCGTTGTCCTCCTTGAGAGTGAATAGAGTGGGGTCTACTTTGCCTTTTGAGAAGCCTTCCGAAATGAGGTATGTTGAAAGGAGATCATACCACGCGCGTGGAGCTTGTTTCAACCCATAGAGAGCCTTCTTAAGCTTGTACACATGATTAGGAAACTCCGTACTAACGAACCCATCCGGCTGACAAACATAGACTTCTTCTCTTAGTTCACCATTCAAAAATGCCGTCTTCACATCCATTTGATAGACGATCATGTTCATATGAGCAACATACGCAAGGAATAGTCTAATAGCCTCCAATCGTGCAACTGGAGCAAAAGATTATTCAAAGTCGATACCCAAGGCTTGTTTGTATCCTCTTGCAACCAATCTAGCCTTATTTTTCAAAACTCCACCCATCTCATCGAGTTTAACCTTATAAACCCACAACAAAGTAAGGATGTTAACCTTGTCAGGGAGAGGAACTAATTCCCATACTTCAAGTATTTGGAATTCATTTAGTTCCTCTTGCATGGCTTCAATCCAAGATGATTGAGTCATAACATGTTGCTAGTTTTTAGGTTCAACTTCGGAGAGAAATGAATCAAAATAGCAATAGAGTGCACTCTCTTGTAATTGATGGCGTGTCGAGACTGGTCGATCGAGACTTCCAATAACATTCCTAATTGGGTGATCTTTTGTCCATTTGGTGCTGTGATTTTCAATCCGAGGTGGTCTGGAGTGAACGATTGTAGGTGCTTCTTCTGAAGTAGACGCGACTGAAGGATTTTCAGGTATCGGTATACCAAAGAATGGAAGCTCTTGCAGGTGAGCATATTCCAAATCGTAATCAATAGAATCCTCTTCAACATCATTAGGCACAAGTAAGGGTGACGATTCAGGTGTAGTTTGAGAATTACTTGGTAGAGGTGCATCCGGTTCAATGTTAATTGAAGATGCATTTGATAAAGCTTCATTAGCTTGAGCAACAACTTCAGGGATTGGAGCTATCACTACAGGTGCTGGAACTTCATCACTTGGGGGATCAAAGAATTCATCAAACAACGGTTGAAATAGTTTATCCCACTCGGGCCTTGTAGGTGGTATAAATGATGTAGAAGTAGGATTATTGGGAACTAATCCGGAACTAATAGCACCGGTTCCCATCTCGTGAAGCGCGGGTTCAAAGCTGCGTTGCTCAGAAGCCATCGCTGTCAGCTCATCAAAATCTGCGTCCATAGTTTCTACTATCTTACCAAGACGACGGTTGTAAATTCGGTATGCTTTCTTTGAGGGTGAGTAACCAATGAAAATACCTATATCGGCTTTCGGTTGAAGTTTGCCTAAGTTCTCACTATTAATGTTTGGATAACAAAGAGCACCAAACACATGAAAGAATGAAACACCGGGTTTACGATCATGTAGAAGCTCGTAAGGTGTTTTTCCATGGCGTTTCCGAATGATAGAGCGGTTTTGGGTGAAACATGCAGTAGATACAGCTTCTGCCCACAAGAATAATGGAGCGTTCGCATAAATCAGCATAGTCCTAGTAGCTTCCATAAGCGTACGATTCCGTCTTTCAACGACACCGTTTTGTTGTGGAGTACGTGCAGCGGATGTTTCATGTGAAATACCAACTTCTTCATAGTAATCACGAAGAGTCTGGTTGACGAACTCTGTTCCATTATCTGTACGAATACGGCGGACAGTAGTATTTAAACGTACCTGAATGAATTTCAGAAAAGTGATGATAGCCTTCGGTGCTTCATCCTTTGTACGTAGAAATCTAACCCATGTAAACCTGGAGAAATCATCCACAATAACAAGGATGAATTTCTTACCGCTCACACTTTCGGTTCGCATTGGCCCACAAAGATCCATATGCAAAAGATGAAGTTTTTCTTGATTGGTGTCTTCAGCTTTGGACTTGTATGATTTCTTGGTGCTTTTCCCCCTTGAACACGCGGAACATAAATGGTACTTGTGAAATTTGAGCTTTGGAAGACCACGAACTAATTCATTTTTAGCCAAATGATTAATAGCATCAAAGTTGAGATGAGATAATCTGCGATGCCATAACCATGACTTGGTCTTAGATGCTTTGGAGAGAAGACATACTAGAGAGGCGGCCATCATGTCTTGTAGGGACAAAGTATAAAGATTTGCACCACGAGACCCCTTCAACAAGGCTTTTCCTTCCAAGTTGCGGATGAAACAAATATGTTGTCAAAAAGCAACCTCTAGGTTGGAATCACAAAACTGTCCTACTGAAAATAAATTATGACCAAGACCTTCTACATAGTATACCCTTGAAATCGTAACATTTCCAATCTGGTATTCACCATACCCCATTATCTTTGCAATATGATCATTACCAAATTTAACTGTTCCAAGAAACTTGCTGACGAAATTTCGGAGCATCGAGCGATCTCCGGTCATATGCTTTGAGCATCCGGAGTCCAAATACCAGAGGATGATTTGGACCACCTGAAAATATCACCAGACGAGGACAATGTATAGGTTTCAGAATCTGAATGTTCCTTGTTATTAGCAGGTACAGATTTAATGATCTTAGATTTGCTAACCTTAGGTTTCTTAGATTTCCTAGCCTTCTTCCTAGTTGGTGGTGTAGATTCAAGTTGGCTTAAATCCTGAGGTATTTCTTCACTGATAGGCACTATAGTGGGGGCTGACCTAATTAAAGGGCGCGGTTTCCATACTTTAGTGCTAGTGTGCCTAATTAAAGGACGCTGAGACCTAACCTCAATGGATGCATTCCTAGTTAAAGGGCACATTTTTCCATCTAATGTAAAGGTCCTACCAGTGGGACGCCATTGCCATCCAACTTGGGTACGAGTTCTCCCAGTTGGCTTCCATTCAAGATCATTCCTAATGGCATTCATTTCATTCACATGATCAATAAGACACAAATCACGACGTTGGGAAAACATGCATTCATTACAATTCCAACATTTCAAATTAGAATTCACAAATGGTTTAGGCTTCTGCACAGGCGCAGAGCTTTTAGTCTTAGCAACATGATTCTTTTTATTTAAATCTGACATAACATTCCTAGGGTGAGCTTCTACTTTCTTCTTGATGGTACTACTAGTGGAAGGCTTGATCTTATCTTTCTTGAGTGGCGATCCTTTAGCCTTAGTAGACTCTTTTAATCCTATAGAAGGCAAAGTGGGAACATTAGCAACAGATTTTAAAGGTGCCGTAGTTGATGGTGTCAATGACGGTTTTGCTCCTGGGGTCTTATTGAATGGAGTTACAGCAATTGGTCGATTAGTGAGTAGTATAGAACCCGGTCTACCTATATATTGCAAATATGCTAAGCAATATTGAACTCGCTGAATATATGCATGAGCTGAATAATAGTAGCTGCTTGAGGGATCTAACGCATACAAATCATCTAAAATATCCCTAACAAGGTCCACGTGCTAAATTGCATTCATCATATAAACATCGTAAGTATCCGGATTTTGCTTATGGCGCGGGTTCTTATAGATCACTACTAAATTGGTTGATGGAGCACTAGAGGACGGTGCAGAGTTGGTAGCTAAGTTATTAACAACTTCTTGTCAGGTGAGAAGAAGTGTCTCCTTTAACTCGGCCAAAACCATGTTTTTGTCAATGAGCTGGATATTTAAGTCAGAGATTTCCTCACATTTTTGGTTCAATTGTTCAACATAAGATTGTTGCTGTGCCGCATTAAAAGCGAAGCGTTCTTCTAGTGAACCATAAAGATTGGACATTCCCTGTCTTGCACGATCCATCTCCCCTAAAATAGACGAAAGTCTAGTTTCTAAGCACTGGTTTTTAGACTCTGCAGCCTCTAGTTCCAATTTTAGTGTTTCGTTCGATGACACATCTCTCTTTAATCTCATAATCTCTTCCTCTAATGCCTTAACTATCTCAATCATCTTGTCACTCGTCTCAACACTGTTTTCACAACCATTTGTTATCAAAAGATCCTCATTTTGAGTTTGCTGTTTTAATTCTAAAGATATACAATGTTGTTCAAGTTGATTAAAGAGTTTTGTAAGTAAATTGTAAGAATCTTGAAGCTTTAAAAATTCAGCGTTAGACTCGTGACAAGAATGATTATCTACCTCATTTACAGTATCAGCAACATTTACAGAGAGATCACACACATCATCACATATATTCACAGCATCACATTTAATCATAGCGGATGTAAGCTCATTCGAATAATTAACATTCACAGTAGTAAGCACATCACACGAAATTACTTGGGACAAGAATCGGTCATATTCGGATAAAATCTTTTCCTTTTCAATTAATTGTAGTTCGTAAGCGGTGTCCATTTCATAAAACAATTTTTGAACTTCTTTAATTTCAAATTCGATATTTTCTGAAAGAGATGCAAAACTTTCTTTTAGACTTTCGACAAACGGATTGATCTCATTCTTAAACACCTCGTTCATGTGTTCGAAAGCCCATTCTCCGGCGTTTAGGCCATTTAAAGTCGTACATTCCCGGATGACCTTGTCAAAACTAGCAAAGTATTGATTAATCTCTTGTAAGTTTATCCATACAGTGCTAACAGGTGGAAGATCCTTTGGAATTTCCTTAGGTCCTTCCATTTTGACAAGTGTAGGAAGTGTACTAGGGTTTTCTTCATTTAACATGTAGGTTGGTGTTGTGATGAGATCTTTATCCATATGGAAGCGAATTCTAAAGTCCGTTTTTGCAAGCTCCTGATTCATTTTAAAATAATCACACTGGGGATATTTTGCAAAGTTGTATGACCGATTCTCATCAACTAGATCCTTATTTGTGCGATCCTCGAAAATAACAATCGGATCTAAGACCAATCCTAATTGGGTTGCATTATAAAGTCTTGGACTATGGATAAAAGCTTGTCTTGCATACCGTGGGTTAGGGGGAAGACCTTTTTGACGCGATAAGTTAATTTCCCTAAACGATGCGTCAAATAAGTGCACTAGTTGAGAGGCAGCGTATTGTCTTAAAAGCAAATAATCTAAACTTCTAATCTTATTAGCCGCATTAATTTCCATTTCAGTCTTTTTAGACTCGAGTAATTCAAAATCCGTTTGAAGTTTGTGAAAATTTGTGACCACTAACTCTTTTTCTTTAAGTTCGTTGGAAAGATCTGCTCTTAAGGTTTCAATTTCTTGCAAATGACCCATTTGTTTGTTTCGAAAATGATCATATTCGGGATTTGGTAGAACATTGGATGAAGGAACTAATTCCAAAGTTTGAACTTTTTCGTTGCACAAGGCAAGCTCAGCAGATAAACTCTTATTCTTAGCTAGGGTTTCTAATAGTGCAGTATTCATTTGGCTAAGTAATTTTGCAGGAACCATGACCAAATCTTGTTGAGCAAGAATATGCGTATGCGAAATGGCTCCCGGTTATGATTCACTCAAAGTCTGGGGACTCACATTGATATTACTATCATTGATTGTCTCCTCATTTGAAAGACTCACCACTGAAGACTCATTCGGATCAGCACCCTCTTGCCCAACTTGATGTGGTTGAATACTAGTATCAGTGGTATTAGTAAGTACCTCAGATATTTTACCTGACCCAAAGCTAGAGATAGTTGCCATAAGAGCTGCCTGAGAAGATTGAAGATCATCACAGTCTGAATCGTAAGCATCCAGATCATCTGCTTGGTATGCTGCATTATGTGTAGTGACAACTTCTTGTTCTGCAATCCCTGGATCAGCAAGAAATGCAAGCTCCTCTTCATCAAGTTCCTGTCCTTGTGCTTGAGCGTTCACCAAATAAATCTTCTCTACAAACCATTGACCATCCCTTCTCCTCTTGAGTTTTGTGCATCCCTGGACATGTGACCTTCTTCCTTACAGTTGTAGCATGTAATCATTCTCAACTTGCCTGTGGAATTAGCCCGTGGAGGAGTGTTGACCATTGGAGCAGGATTGACCATGCGTGCATTGGTGATTGATGTAGTGGGTCTCCCCTGATAAGGTTGAATAGGTTGAACCATTACCCTGCCATTCTCAATAGTAGCTTGTTGTCAAGAATTGGATGAATTCCTCAGCTGATTGTTAGTAGGAGCTGGTCCTCTAAATCCTCGTTTGCTCAATGTCCTTGTGAGATAAGCAGACATAGTGGCTAACACTTCAACTGGGTCAGTTCCTTGTTTGAATTCAGGAATGGGAACTTCATCATTATCACAATACATTGCTTGGTCTTTTTGAGCGGCATAAGCACTAGAAGGAATACTCATGTGGTCAGAATAGCTTGATGGATATGCTGCATTTTCTTGATAAGAAGAGTATGATGACTGAGCATAAGGTGCAATGCTTGCTGGTGAATATGGGTGAGATTGTGAGGCATATTGTGATGCTTGTGGTTCTCTCTGAGATGAAAGTGCATTAAACCGATATTTTTGCTGATGTGAGGTGGGTGGTTGAGGTAGGATCGAATATTGGGGGAAGCTTGGAGTCATGTACGGTGATGGATGATAGGCTTGGTGTCCCATGATATAAGGAGTGTTGTTGTATGACAAGCTTGGTTGATTTGCCATCAAAGCTAAAGAATCAGGGTACATACCTCGATGCGAACGGTGCATGATCACGTGCTTCTCATGCTGCTGGAGAAAAGCATAGAGTTGATCCAAATTGCACTTATGCAAATCCCTAGTTAACTTAACATCAGTAATATACTCACCCCATTCAGCTTGAGGTAAAGTATTCAAAAACTTGGTGTTAACCTGGAATGGAGCAATCACGAGATTGTATACATTCAAATCATTCATGAGAGTAGTGAATCTGAAGTAGTAGTCGTGAAGCGTTTCCCCTGGACTGTACGTGAATCTATCAAACAGATCATACAACTGACATTCCCATTCCTATACAGTAAGAGACGTACCTTGTAGCAAAACCTTTAGACGTTCCCATAAATCCTTTGCAACCGTATATTGACTTACCATTCGATAGATGTTATGTGGAAGAGCTTGGAGAATGGTTTGAAGAGCCTTTTCGTCTGCATCGGCAATAAGTTGTTGAGCTGGTGTAAGTTCTTCAAACTCCCGTGGTCGAGTCACATTGTTAACAACGATGGTACCATAATCAAGTGGACCATTTAGAATTGACTTGACCATAAGCCTCCCATATGTCGGTTTTCCCTTAATGTATGACATCATACGGCCTTGCCATGCTTCAAAGACTTCTTTAATGAGCATTGGAGGGCGATTATCCGTTCCCGTAATGACGGAAATATCCGTAAGTGATGTCATTTGAGGCATAAATGAATTCAGATTCATTTTGATCACTTTAAAGAATCAAAGATTATCGGTTGATCGAGTAGTGAAGTAAGGTTGTGAATTGTGTTGTGTTGTTGAAGTAAAGAGTGTTTAAGAAGCCAAGATTAAATCCACTAAGAATTGTCGAAAAAACTCGTAAAATACCCCTTGATCCGGAATAATTAAGTTGATTCAGAATAAATACCTTAATGTGAAAAAGACCTTGGTTGGAATATCTACCTTGATTCAGAATAACTTGCTTATCCGGAATAATCCTGCTATCCGGAATAATCTTGCTATCCGGAATAATCTGCTATTTGGAATAATCTGTTATTCGGAATAATCTGTTATTCGGAATAATCTGCTATTCGGAATAATCTGCTATTCGGAATAACTCTATTCGGAATGATCTGCTGTTTGGAATGATCTGCTATTTAGAATAATCTGCTATTTAGAATATCTGCTATTCGGAATGTTCTGCTATTCGGAATGTTCTGCTATTCGGAATGATCTGCTATTCGGAATATCTGCTATTCGGAATATCTGCTATTCGGAATATCTGCTATTCAGAATAAATCTGGAAAATACACTTCGAGACCAGGAACGAGCTCTTTAAACGAATCAAAACTCGATTTTTTGATCAAAAACCACAAAAAGTTTTATGATTTCTACCAAAATAAGCTAAACCCAATACTTATCAACTAATCCCAACAACAAAAACACCAAAAATTACAAGATTCAAGGTTGATTTTCCTACAAATCAATAATACATTCAAAAACTAAAAAACAACACTAATCCTTGCATTAAATCACCCCATGGCTCTTGATACCAATTTAAGAATATAGATAATCTTATGAATCAATAAGGTGGGATGAAGGTTTCTAGAGAGAGAAAGTTAGTGAGAGAAAGTGAGAGAGAATATGTGTTTTCTTATTAATGGAAGTGAAAACAAAAACCAACAACCAACCCCCTTCCATGGTGGAAAGGGGTATTTATATCCAAGCCACTAACGGGCTTGGGCCGACCCATGACAAGCCCATGGGCCGGTTTCTTACTTAACTAAATAAGCAAACATTAACTACGAGCTATACAACATTAATAATATTGTGGAGTGATCGATACTTCTAATATACGTTAAAAACGTATTTCTAACAACTTTCAATTTGGTTTGTATCAAAACTATCTTTTACTTGAGGCTAAGTTGCATAATGATTAGGTTCAATTCAAATGCACTAGCAAAGATAATAGGTAAGTGTAACGATAATGAAATAAGTAGAGTAAGGAAAGAGACAACCTAGTGGGAAGACACCAAGATTTATAGTGGTTCGACAACGAGGCTCTATCCTCGTTTCTACTCCACTCCTCGAGTACACCTACTCGAGATTTCCACTATATCCACAAGCTCCCTTCTCGGCGGAGAAAACCTTACATCGTTGCTTACATTATTTTCTGACACAAAGCTAAATGTCGAGACCTAATCTTTAGCTAGGACCAATCTACACAACGTTGCCTACTTCACAATTTAACGACACAAGGCTAGATTTCGGGTTCTAATCTTAATGTAGAACCAATCTTCACGACGTTGCCTAATTCACCATTTTACGACACAAGGCTAGATGTCGAGCTCTAATCGAAAGCTAGAACCAATCTTCACGACTCTTCACTTTGAAGCTAAGTGAGAACTTCACACAACACAACTACTAGTCACTTTATAGTTTAGTGAGAACTACAAGACACAACCACATCACTTTATAGTTTAGTGAGAACTCCTAATCAAATCTATTACAACTCAACTAGACTTATCCAAGTACACACATGTATCTTGGATTTACACAACACAAATCCAAGCAAACACATATGCAATGGATGTACACAACAAATCCAAGTATCCACAAATAACTTGGATGAACACAACTAGTCCAAGTATTCATAAATACATTGGATTGACCTAAAACAAAAAGGGTATCATGATGAATATGACTAGCTCATAGATTCATCTTTATCACAACACTAGTGAGCGAGTGATCTTCTCATTGGACAAGGTAAAGGAGGGGATCAAGAGGATAATCATATGTAAACATCCTTAACAATTTAAGTGATCATTTACTAATGATTATGCTATAGAAAATAGAAAGAGGTCTGAGAAAAACGTCCAAGAGGCTTACTGGAAAATGAGATTTGACCCACTATTTAAAGGAGACAAAGTATAACGGATCTATAACGGCTAGCTGTGCGCGGTACCTTATCTCACCCCGCGGTTCCATATCGCTAAGGAACCGCGTAGGTACTTAAGGTACCGCCACTAGACTACGCTCCATTTTTTGTCTTTTAGTGGGGTGGGAATACCTGAGGTATTTGAAACCTTCAAAAGATATTCTAACATCATTTGGAATATGCTATTTTCAAATTTTCATTTTCCATTTTAATATTAACATTTTCTAAAAAAGAAAGTTTATTAAAAAGTCTTTTGTCACATTAACAAAAGTGAGTTTTAAGGATTATCATTTTGATGATCACTAAGTATGATTAAGAAAGGTAAGTGACATGATTATTACCTTGATGATAGTGTTAGTTAAATAATTCATTTTGTATTTTACACAAAATGTGTTGTATGGTTTGTTGTGATCAAAACTAAGAAAGATTAGTTAACACTAATAATTTTTTTAGGCATCACTTGCATTAACAATCTCCCCCTTTTTGATTACGACAAACGATAAACTCATTTACGTAGAAACACAAAATATGGAATTATTAACTAGTTTATCACTATCATTTCTCCCCCTTTGTCGTATCAAAAAGGTTAACAAAAGTCTATGAAGAACATCGAACTTTGCTAGTAGCTCCCCCTTGGTGGTTGCTCCCCCTTGCTTGGGGCACCAAGTTTGTGAGCTAAGGTGACATGCTACACAAAGGTTAGTAGAAAGGAAAGAAACACCAATGTATATATGATCACTACCTACTATGTAACTTGAGAGGGAGAGAGATAAGAAATCTCAAATTAGAAGCAAGTATTTTGCTAAGTATGTCCAAAGAGGTAATTGACAAAATCAAGCTTCAATCCGATGAAGATGATAAGCTTGTCAATGGGTTAAAGTTTAGAATTGATAGAATCACCCATAAGCAATTGTAAAAAATAACCATGATCAACTCAAAATAGAACTAATGAAATAACACACAAACAACAAAGGTTACATAAAAGAAAAAGACACAACAAAGAAGATAGTCATACATACAATATGAGTATCTAAAAGCAATAAATATGGAAAATAAACCACTAAGCATAAGCTAGTATAATAGTGATATTTTCCAAGATTGCTAAAAAAATAAAAGACTAAAAAGATGACGATGCATCATTCGAAGTTTTGTCCACCGGAACAAAAACTTGAATAGGAGGTCGAGTGGGGAGGAATTCAAGAAAATTTAACTTCTCATACACATGAGCAAGTTCAATTTATTGAAATCGACAACAAGCACACGAGGATCCATGATGCAACACAAAATCATTTGATGGGGGTATGGCATCAAACTTAGGGTTTGGTGGTGGTGGGGTAATGGGTTTGGGAATGTTTTCACAATGCCTTATGAGGTTTGGGAAGGTTGAAAGGTCATTGAGTTGAGGGGTGTTGAAGGATTGTGGTGGTGGGGGAACATTTTCTTAAGCTCCGGTGATAGGCTTTATGGTATAAGTCTCATTCCAATACTTGATTGGAGAGAAGGTAGGGTTTATGGGTGGTTTGGACGAAGATGGTTCATTCTTCTTAACCTAAATAGGTCGAACCGAGATTTTCGGTTTCTTTGAAAGCTTGGATGAGGAAGCTTTGGGTGAGTGGGGTTGTGACAAAGAAATGTCAAGGTTAGGAATGTAGGAGTTAGGCATTGTGAGAGTGTGAGAATGAAATCTCAAGGTTGTGTGAGAATGAATTCTCAAGGTTGAGAAGGTGTGAGAATGAAATCTCAAGGTTGTGTGAGAGTGAATTCTCAAGGTTGGGAAGGTGTGAGAATGAAATCTCAAGGTTGGGGTATAAGTAAAATGTAATCAAGGTAAGTATTTGAATACAAAATGTGAAGTGTCAAGGAATGTTTAGTCAATTTGAGTAAACAAGGAATCTTGACAGGGTATAGGGTTTTAAAAGTTTTGACCAAAAATTCATCAAAGACTGACTTCTGCCCGCGGTACCTTAAAGGGACCGGCGGTTCCTTAGCACATAAGGAACCGTGCGACTTTATTGAGCCGCGTCCAGTGGACATGAAACCATGTTTTTCCAGGGTTTTGGGAAAAACTAAGACTTTTTCAAAAAGTTGCAAATCTTGGAATTTTACCTCTATTAGCACCAAATTATGCTAGGGTTGCATAAAGCAACACATTCACAAAGAATGTCTTGACAAAGGGTGACAAAATAATTTAGATATTATTTTGAATCAATTTTAGTCAAGTTTTTAGAGGTTGTGATAGATTTAGGTTCAATTTTAATATCAAATTAAAGTTGATTAGTGTGCATAAAAGGATAGAAACACACAAAGCTAAGTCCATAGATCAACAACATGAAACATTCATGAAGGAAGCAAGTACAATGACAAATAAAACTAACTAATACATAGCTAGCTTAACATTAAATCTAGATAAGTAGTTTTCTTTGGCTTGGTTTTGTTGAAAAATCTTATTAAGAAAACTCAATCATTCATCTCCTAAGAGGAGGCATGGAGAACAAGGCAAGCAAGAACTCTTGCAACCTCCTATGTAGTCCATACATATCCATCCTAAGGTTATGGATGATGTAGTGGTTGTAAATACAACATGGACAACTAGGACCATGTGTTTGTTGAAACCCATAGTATGGATTACCCAAAAGGAAGGAAAGTGGAACACCCAAAATTGAAATGTTTGAGTTGGGTGGAGGTGGAGGAGGCAAGTTCTCCGAGGGTGATGTGGGTGAGAGTGGAGGCATGTTCCCTAAAGGGGAAATAGGTGAGTGTGGAGGAAAATTCTCCAAGGTTGGTGAAATGGGTGAGTTATGAGGGGTAAATGGTGAAGTCACCAAAGTGTCATCAAAGTCATTCACAAAAGGAATGCTTTGGATTGGTTAGGGTTGTGTGGTCACATCCAAGGGTGCACTTGGTGTGAAGGGTGAAGAGAGCTCATTCATTCTTGAGTTGAATGAAGAGGAGGTAGAACCAATGGAGTGGTTAGTACCATGGGTGGATGATGTCTTGCATGGTGCAAGAGGTGGGGAAGGTGATGAAGAAATGAGGATAGAAACTATCTCATTCTTAGGTGTGTGTAAAGGTGAGGAGTTAGGCTTGGCTACCTTAATCCTTATTTTGAGTGTTTTCCTTGGGGTGGAGGTCTTGGAAGTGTTTGAGGTTTTGGTACACACCATGGTTTTTTAGGGTTAAGGGAGGTATGTTTGATGTGTGAAGAACATGGCAAACAAGGTGAGTTTAAATGGGTGAGGGGATGATCCAAACTAGTAATGGGTTAAAATCATTTTAGGTGAATAATGAATTTAGGTATGCTAGTTAAGGAAATGTGCAGTTTATTACTGAAAATCATGCAAGGTTTACACAGATTTAAGAAAACAGTGTAAAGCAAAAGATGTTGTCGTGCACAGTGGCCGGCGGTTCCTTATCTAGGACCCGCGGTTCCTTATTGATAAGGAACCGCTGGTCGATATTGAACCGTGACCAGAGGTTTCAAAAAAATCTTTCATCCCAGTTTTTGTAAAACCCAGATTTTTCCCAAAAGATTCACAAGCCAAAGTTAACTACAGATCATAATCTAATAAGCTAACTATCATAAGGCATGCATAAAGCTATGTAAATCACAAACATCATTGCATAAGCAATAATTAGAATCAACATAAATAATAATCCAAACATGTAATCATAAGTTAATACACATCCAAGATAAAATAAAATTGTTCAACATTACATGTTTACCAACATGTATTCTTTGAAATAATTCAAAGCTTTCACCTTCTCTTTTTGCCCAATCCCTTGATCATATTCCCCAAGAACTTGAAACCCTTCCTTGACTCAACCCGGTGTTCATGCAATTCACCTCTAGTCCTAAGGTTTTCACGGTAAAGATGCTCCATGTTAAGATCTTCCGGTACTTTACTAGAGGAGTAATGAGGTGGGGGAGCTAGGTCTTCAAATTCATCCTCGAATGGGCTTGAGGATGGATGGGAATTACTCGAAGAGTGGAAATGAGAACTAGTACCGACGCCATCAGCATCACTTGTTGGCATATCGTTGTCCTCATAATCCGGCTCTTGATGATTGGATTTTCGTGAACCTCGGTCACTTCTAGGCTTTCGTTCATATACCTCTTGAATAGGTAACATAACCCGTTGAACCGGGTGAAAGCGAGAAAGATCGAGATGAGGAAAATCTTCACCAACCCTTCTAAAAAGGCGAGTAAGAAGCATAGCATAGGGAAGGTTTGTTTTGGGTTTGGAAAGAGCATAATTTATACGTCGAGCGATGTAGAATGCTAAGTTGTACTCGGTTGATGTAAAGATGCAAAACAACATATGCACCATACACGCCGGGATATGATCTCGGTTTCCACCAAGACAAAACACATTCTCCCTAAGGATGTTAGCCCATTGGACCATGAAGTCCTTAAGGTCGCTTGAGAGCACTTCATAGCGATTCACATTTCGCACATTATTATGAAGGCTTCTCACAACGTTTCCATCACGCTCCTTCGAGATTATATCAAGGATGAAATTTAGATCAACTTCGGTGATGTCATCTAAAGGTTTATCGTTGGACTCCACGAGAGCATCAAGTCTCCATTTGTCCGTAAAACGACAAGTGCCTCTATATGGCACACCAAGAATATCACCAAAATCATCGAGGGAATATTGAATGATTTGATCATTCAACATGAAGCAAATAAAGATTTGGCCATTGATTTCGAGCATGGAGTAAGTGCTAAAGAATTCAAGAAGAAACAAGGGATAAATTTCTTCGTCTATGAAGAGCAAGCAATTAAATCCAATATGCTCAAACATAGAGTTGCTATATCTATACCCCGTTATTCTTGTATCTACAACCCTACCCTCATGGAAATTTCGAGTAGAAAGGGACGGAAAAGAGTTTTGAAGTTGAGGGGAAGCATAGGTTTGGGAAATGTCCGGCATATAGTTTCTAGTGAATTGATGATCTTTTTGATATTGAGAAGGCATGATTAGTACCTAAATAAACATAAGACAATATTTTTCCAATCACTCGTATGAAAAATAAAATCAAAATTTGAAAATATGAGAATGTGTTATATCAATTTCTTGACAAACAAAGGATTGAATCCATATCATTCTCATGTTCACAATGTATCTATTCCATCATTAACCAAGAACACATGAACTATGTTGGATCAACAATGGATTAGAACATTGGTTTCTCAAAACAAGGTTTTTAGGTAAGCATTAAAAATGTCATTACCTACTTGTTCATAGGTTCATCTCAAATCCATCTTTCAACCAAAATCATTTAGCCTAAATTCAGATTTGTTCTACAAGTGGGTTTTAGTGAAATCTTAATGAATATGAACCTAAGGAATCATAGTAAAATAACCATGTCAACCCACATTCCTATTAAGGTTTTAATTCAATTTCAATTTTAAAAATCCCCAATTATGAAAGGATGAACCCTAGAACAAAATAGATGAAATTGAAAGAAAATACTTACAATTAATTGATGTTAGATGAAGGATGAGTGAAACCCACAACTTGGAATCAATTAATTTGAGTGATTGAAGGTTTTGGAAGCTTCAACAATGGTGGAAAAACAAGAAAACTGTCGCTGTGTGTTTTTGGGAGAGAGAGGGTTTGGTTTGATAAAGAATAAAATAATCAAACTGGCGCTCTGACAAAAGTTTCTGCCCGCGGTTCCTTATCGATAAGGTACCGCGGGTTTGAGCCGCCTAGATAAGGAACCGCCTACAGAGGCAGGTTTTTATCTATGAAAAACGCCAAATTTTGAAAACCAAGTTTTTCTAAAATACTTAAGATTAAATCATGAGCCTTTTAGAATATCATTGGATCATCATAACACTAAGCAATATGCCTTAACGAAGGATTATGAGTTAAATCAAGATCGAAAAGAACCGAAACGGACAAACGACTACTCGTAGCAAAACGACTAAGTGGAGAGAAGACAAGGGAAGTGAATCAAGACTAGGAAAAATGCTCGAGGGAATAATGAAAATCTTCAAATGATGGAAACGAAGAGCTTGTGTCATATATAGTGGTTAAAGACGCGCCTTTCCGGCGAAGTGTTAAACGGCTTTGGTAATGAACAAACACAAAGCAAATATTGAAGCATAGGCAAGATCACTTTTAATAATAGGCTTAGTCTAAGTCAATATATGAGCAAGGCATTGATTCACTTTCTCTCCCACAAAGGGCCTACTAACCGTATGGGTGCAAACCATGGAAATCATGCTTGATACTTTAAGCTTCTACTAACTCACTCTACATCACCATAGTGAGTCAAGTATCCAAGCAATGAAGGTTTGAGAGGATAAAGGAAAAGAAACACAAACCACAAATAAATGTCAAGGCAAGGATGCCGAGAACAAGCACATAGTCAAGTAATGATCAAAAGAATGATCAAAGGGCGTATGGAAGAACGAAAGCGTACCTTGGCCACAAAGAGCAATCCATGAAGGAATAAGTGCTATGCCCAATCAATGACTATGATGAGTACTAAGTCTTCAAGGACTAGTATCATTCCCAATCATCTTGGTATCATCATTCAAAGATGTTAAAGATCAATGAAGATGAGTCCTCTACAAGTTCAAGTAACTCAATCCACAACCAATTAAGTGATTGATCTTCATGAGTACCTACACAAAGCAAGATGCAAACTAGTAGATACATTTCAAGAGTATATCTAAAATTCATAAAGGCTACTAATCTTAAGTGGGATGCAATATTATCAATTAAAAGACCTATTTTCAAAGAAAACATAGTTTTGACCAAAGAGAAACTTTAGTATAACTTGACCTTCTAATTTGAGGAGACAATGGATCGATCCAAGTTTCAAAGTACAATATACTTCAAAGATCTTGAGTGACCATTGCTCTGATACCAATTGTAGAAACTAGAAGGGGGGGGGGGGGGGGTGAATAGTTTCTCTTCGATTGGTGACCAAATTAAAATTACTTTCAATTTGGTTTGTATCAAAACTATCTTTTACTTGAGGCTAAGTTGCATAATGATTAGGTTCAATTCAAATGCACTAGAAAAGATAATAGGTAAGTGTAATGATAATGAAATAAGTAAAGAGTAAGGAAGGAGACAACCTAGTGGGAAGACACCAAGATTTATAGTGGTTCGACAATGAGGCTCTATCCTCGTTTCTACTCCACTCCTCGAGTACACCTACTCGAGATTTCCACTATATCCACAAGCTCCCTTCTCGACGGAGAAAACCTTACATCGTTGCTTACATTATTTTCCGACACTAAGCTAAATGTTGAGACCTAATCTTTAGCTAGGACCAATCTACACAACGTTGCCTACTTCACAATTTAACGACACAAGGCTAGATGTCGGGTTCTAATCTTAAGGTAGAACCAATCTTCACGACGTTGCCTACTTCACCATTTTACGACACAAGGCTAGATGTCGAGTTCTAATCAAAAGCTAGAACCAATCTTCACGACTCTTCACTTTGAAGCTAAGTGAGAACTTCACACAACACAACTACTAGTCACTTTATAGTTTAGTGAGAACTCACAAGACACAACCCCATCACTTTATAGTTTAGTGAGAACTCCTAATCAAATCTATTACAACTCAACTAGACTTATCCAAGTACACACATGTATCTTGGATTTACATAACACAAATCCAAGCAAACACATATGCAATGGATGTACACAACAAATCCAAGTATCCACAAATAACTTGGATGAACACAACTAGTCCAAGTATTTATAAATACATTGGATTGACCTAAAGAAAAAAAGGTATCATGATGAATATGACTAGCTCATAGATTCATCTTTATCACAGCACTAGTGAGTGAGTGATCTTCTCATTGGACAAGGTAAAGGAGGGGATCAAGAGGATAATCATATGTAAACATCCTTAACAATTTAAGTGATCATTTACTAATGATTATGCTATAGAAAATAGAAAGAGGGCTGAGAAAAACGTCCAAGAGGCTTACTGGAAAATGAGATTTGACCCACTATTTAAAGGAGACCAAGTATAACGGATCTATAACGGCTAGTTGTGCGCGGTACCTTATCTCATCCCGCGGTTCCATATCGCTAAGGAACCGCGTAGGTACTTAAGGTACCGCCACTAGACTACGCTCCGTTTTTTGTCTTTTAGTGGGGTGGGAATATCTGAGGTATTTGAAACCTTCAAAGGATATTCTAACAGCATTTGGAATATGCTATTTTCAAATTTTCATTTTCCATTTTAATAAAACATTTTCTAAAAAGGAAAGTTTATTAAAAAGTCTTTTGTCATATTTACAAAAGTGAGTTTTAAGGATAATCATTTTGATGATCACTAAGTATGATTAAGAAAGGTTAGTGATATGGTTATTACCTTGATGATAGTGTTAGTTAAATAATTCATTTTGTGTTTTACACTAAATGTGTTGTATGGTTTGTTGTGATCAAAACTAAGAAAGATTAGTTAACACTAATAATGTTTTTAGGCATCACTTGCATTAACACTTTGGATTGCTTGTCGTAACCAACGAACACATGCTTCTCTATTCTATCATCAAGCTTGATTTGCCTTTGGCTCAGAACATGAACATACGCTATGCTCCTAAATATCCTTAGATGAGACACTGTATGCTTCATCCCATTCCATGTGGTGTCTTGTTGTCCAAACTCTTTGACGGACACCGGTTCAATAAATACACCGCGCAATCAACCGCT
Source organism: Glebionis coronaria (assembly GCA_025667525.1). Classification (NCBI taxonomy): domain Eukaryota; kingdom Viridiplantae; phylum Streptophyta; class Magnoliopsida; order Asterales; family Asteraceae; genus Glebionis; species Glebionis coronaria. The sequence goes on along the minus strand of JANFOE010000980.1, from coordinate 195,975 downwards.
TCAGCCCAAAGCTCTTTTGGCATCTTCTTACTTTTCAACATGCTTCAGACCATGTTGAGAATGTTGGAAATACGTTTTTACGTATTTAGGAAGATTCGGTCACTCCGACAATATACTAAGTAGTAGCTCGTAGTCTAGACATCGTTATTTAATAAACAAGCCCAAGCCTAGCCTAAAACATATGTAGGCTGGCCCAAACATGTAAGCCCAAGCCCATTACAAGGCTTGGGTATATAAACCCTCTCCTTAGATGGAGAGGGTGTGTGGTTCTTCATTTTACACATAGTAAACATTTGTTTCTCTCTCTAGAAGTGTGTGTTCCACCATCTCTCTATCTCTTTCTCTCTCTAAAAACATAAGCAAGATTTACATATCCTACAAATGATATCAAGAGCCATGGGATGATTGCTTGGTTTTTGTGTTTGTTTTCTTGATCATTTCGTCTATTTTGATCCTTTTTCTCACGTACCAATTTTTTTTGTGTTTTTATGCTTTAATCTTGATATACGTTATCTAGTTACTTGTTATAGTGATTTGGTATTGGTATTTTGGGTTAAAAACACAAACTTTTGGGTGTTTGATTCGTTTTTAGGATTAAAATTGCGAATTTGTTGTGTACTTTCTGAGAATAGTGGTAAAGTTGTCTCCATCGCAAAGTTGTTTCTATCGCAAAGTGGGCTGAATTCTTCATTCCGATCGCAAAGACCTAGGGTCTCTACATTGTGATCAAAGGGCATTTCGACACTTATTTCGATCAAACATTGCGATAGCTCCTTGCATCGTACATTGCGATCGGTTATAAGGCAATTTCGAAACGTTACTCTGCCAAAATTTCTTTAGCCACATTCCGACAGGTATTGCGATCTGACATTCCGACAGGTATTGCGATCTGACATTCCGCCAGGTATTGCGATCACACATTCCGACATGTATTGCGATCACATATTCCGACAGGTATTGCGATCATACATTCCGACAGGTATTGCGATCAGACATTCTGACAGTGATTCAAATAGACATTGCGACAGAACTTGTTTGTGCATTCCGATAGTTATTGCGATCAAGTATTGCGACAGAACTTTTTTTGTGCATTCCGATAGAGTGACAAGATTTCCAAGATTTTTCAAAAACGTGTTTTTGAAATTTTTTAACATCGTGTGTAATTTAGTCTTGGATTTTTTGGTTTATCAAGAACATAATTTAGGGGATTTCAACATTATTTATCGGTTTTAACACACAACAACAAACACATTAACTTTCTCTCATTGTTCGATCAACGTTTGTAAATCTTAACTTATTGAAATGGAGTACACATCTCTTACGGATAAGTCTATCCTCTCGGGTACAGATAATCGTCCACCAATGTTAGAGATGTCTATGTACGAGGATTGGACTTCCCGAATGGAACTTTACATGTTGAACAAAGAGAATGGACATCTCATTTGGGCATCGGGGCTCAATGGACCATTAGATTATGGTACAGTGACGGAAGGTACGACTACTCGTCCTCGCACAACGGGTGAATTGACTGGAGATATGAAGATTCAAGACAAATGTGATAAGTATGCTACAAACATCATTCTCCAAGCCCTTCCTCCAGATGTCTACAAACTCGTCAGCAAACATAAAGTTGCCAAAGAGTTATGGGATAGAATTCGTGTTCTAATGCAAGGCACATCGTTAACTAAACAAGAACGAGAGTGTAAGCTTTATGATACTTTTGATAAGTTTGCCTATGTGCCAGGGGAGACTCTCAATGATTACTATCTGAGATTTACCCTATTGTTGAATGAGCTTAATATCTATGGCATGGCAATTCCTACCTTTCAATTGAACACCAAGTATTTGAACACTCTTCCTCCAGAATGGAAAAAATACGTGACGGATGTTAAATTGGCTAAGGACTTGCATAACACCAATGTGGATCAACTTCAAGATTTTATTCAACAACACGAATGCCATGTGATCGAGGCTCGGTTGTCTACACCTCAAGTTCATGATCCACTTGCAATGTATGTTTCTCAACAAAACATGGCTTATACATATCAGCAACCATCATACTTGCAGCAGCCACCACATCAACAATCTTTTTCACCACAACCACCATATCAGACATCACCATCACAAGCCAACACTTCTCCAATGGGCTATACCCCTCAGCAAGGATACTTTCGTATTGAAGCACAACCAACACAAGCCTTCTACTCTAATGAACTTCCACCAATCCAAGCACCGGTCTTTACTCCAAATGATACACCAACTGATGTTCTAAACCATCTCACTGCCTACTTGTCAAAACTTGTTGCAACTAGAGGATTTCCACCAACAAACAATCAGCTCCGCACATCTTCAAATCCTCGACAAAAAGCTACTGTTCAAGATGGTCAAGTAACAGTGCAACCTATTCAGGGAAGGCAAAATTCATATGGACCTCCTACAAGGACTGTGAATGCTCAAGCTGTGAATTCTCAAGATAATGGAAATGGAAGCCCCATTGGTCCTAAAAAGGTTGTGACTTGCTAAAATTACCGAGGACAAGGTCATATGGCTAGGGAATGCACTCAGCCGAAAAGGAGGAGGGATGATGCATGGTTTCATGAGAAGATGTATTTGGTCGATGCTCAGTCAAAGGGAAAGATTTTGGATTTAGAGGAGTTAGCATTTCTTGCAGACCCAAGGGCAACAGATACTGAAGGCATTGCAGTCGTTTCCACTTCTAATGCAGCATATCAAGTAGATGATCTTGACGCATATGATTCGGATTGTGATGACATTCACTCTGCCCAGGCTGCTCTCGTTGCAAATCTGTCTCACTACAGTTCTGATGTCGTCAGTGAGGTACCAACCACATCTAATAATATTGATGATAACCAACATCAAGTTGGGCATGAAAATGACAACCTCGAACAGCACTCGGGAACTAGTAACTCAAATGATGTGGTACCCAATCCTACACATTTGAGTGAACCTCAACCAAATGCTACGACGGGTATGGAATCTTATGCTCAACATGATTTGGTCATGGTGCCTAAACATATTATTGATCAAATGCATATGGCCCTAAGACAATCAGTAGATACCAATTCTACCCTAACTGCTGAGCTTACGTTGCATAAAGAAAAGGTCAAAACTTTTGAAATGGTCCCTCAAGCAGAGAAAATAACATGTTCTAAATTTGACCAATTTCGTTTTGAAAAGATTGAACACTTGAATGAAATAGAATCATTAAAAGCTAATCTTTCCAATGAATTAAAAGCAAAAGAGTCGGTTGTCAATGATTTTCAGAAACTTAAAATGGATTTTGAAACTCTCGAGTCTAAAAAGTTTGAATCGGAAATTAATGCTACCAAACTTTTTAAATTCAAAGAAAAACAGCTTTTAAAAGAATACGCTTCCACAGAAAAGGTTCATCTTTTAACTAAATCATTTAAAGAACTCGAACTTAAACGTCTTCAAGATTTACCACCTAATCCCGGTTATGCAAAACAAGCTCAGGAATATATTCCGTGTCTTTATGATATGACCCTCATTGGCAAATGAAAGAAGCACCTTTTGTTCGTAGTTCTGAGGAGACACAGTCACTTGCGGATGAAACTCTTTCTAAAATGCTTTCAAAATTCCATACAATTGATTATGATCAACATAACAAAGATCAATTTTCGAATAAGACACGCATTCGCTTACAAAAGGAATTAGCAGATTTGACAGTTCTTGTGCCCCAAAGTTTGTCAAATGAAAACCTTCCTAGTACGTCTGCTACACTTGTCAAAACGGATTTAACAAAGTTAATTCCACCGGTAAACAAGGCGTCCGTTAACTTAAATGCGGTTCACCAACACTTAGCCGATTTTAACAAGGTCATTTTGGAACGTACAACGGCTTCGGCCATAACTGAAGGTGAATGGAATTTTGAGCACACTAGAGCTGCGTTTTGAGACGAAATTGTTCCGTTTGTAAAGAATGTTAAAGCTTGTCTTAGTAATCTTGATCAAGATTTGCTTTTGGAAATAGAAGAAGTTAGACGTGTTTTCAATGAAATGGATGATGCTTATGAAAACAGTTTACTTGAAATAGAACGGGTTTCACGCCAAAATGATCAGCTTCTGAAGCAAGTGATGTCTCATGATATAGTTTCCGTCTGTGTGAATAAAAGTGTTGATAATGATTCTATTGTGCATAATGTTGAATCTGTAGATACTGTGGTAGATAGTACTTGTCACGAATTTGACGCTGAATTTTTAAAGCTTCAAGATTCATATTCTTCGCTTTCAAAACGTTTTGATGAGATTCAAACACATTGTATTTCGCTTGAATGCAAGCAACAATTTATTCAAGAAATCTTTGAAACGTCATTCGAAGGTGTTAATATCGATGATGCAAACTTTGAAAAGAATTTTCGATTGAATTTACAATCAAAACAGCGTCAGCCAAGTGACAAGGTTGCATAATCTTTGCCGATAGACATAGAGAAATCTAAGGAGCTTAACTGTGTGAACGTACTTGAGGCCGCTGATAATTTAAAACTTGATCTAGATAATAGAGTTTCCAAGATTTTGTCCAAAGTTGATAACTTAAAACAGAAAAATACACGACTCTTCGATTCAGTAAAGCCCGCATGTGCTAATACCACTGCACAGCATCAATCTTTGATTGAAAAATTGAATCGACAGTCGGTGGAAATATCTGATTTGAGGGAACAAATTTGTGATAAAAATATGGCCTTGGCTGAGTTAAAGGAAACACTTCGTACCCTAAAAGGTAAGAATGTTGTGGATAACGCAGCCAATGTCTCAGCATCGTCCTCTAGTGCAATCAAAAGGAACCTTATAGCCGTCACACCACTTAACAAGGGCCCTAGGACTAAACCATCTCACCCTTTGGTCACTAAAGATAAGGCGGAATCAAAACCAGCTTCTAATATTCCTGTGTTGCCTTCTATAGGAGTAAGCACCACTACTAAGGCTCAAAGATCTAAGCTTAAAATAAACAAGAAGATTGATAGGATCTTGCCTCCATCTAGTAGTCAAGTGAAGAAGAAAGTAGAAGCCCATCCTAGGAATGTTATTTCTGTTTTGAATAAAAAGAATCATGTAGCTAAACCTAAAGGCTCTGCGGTTGTGCAGCGTTCTAAGCCTAGTGTGAATTCTAATTTGAAATGTTGGAATTGCAATGAATGTATGTTTTCTAGTCATCATGATTCTTGCCTTATTGACCATGTGAATGAGATGTATGCCCGGAAAAATGGATCAGAATGGAAACCGACTGGGAAAGTGTTAACCCAAGTTGGTTGGATGTGGTGCCCCGTTGGTAAAACTTTCACTATAGTAGGAAATACGTGCCCTTGGACTAGGATCACTCCCACTACAGCGAAGAAAGCGTGCCCTTTAACTAGGAGTACCAAGGCTACCAAAACACAAGCGTGTCCTTTAAATAGGAACACCGACATTACTGTAGGAACCAAGTGCCCTTTAAATAGGTCTACTCCCACTATAGTGCCCGCGAATAATCCAAAACCTAAGAAAGTTGGAACAGTAAAACCTGTTAGTGCTAAAACTCACATTAGAAAATGCAGGAAATCTAAGGGTCTCATAAATGCTAGCAATTCTGATAATGTTATATCTCTATCTGCTAACACTCCGGAACCAATAGTTTCCAATGCATTGTCTACTGTTGTTATTGAAAACAGGTGGTCCAAATTGTTCTCTGGTATTTGGACTCTGGTTGCTCCAAGCATATGACCGGAGATCGCTCTCAGCTCAGAAATTTCGTCAGCAAGTTTCTTGGTACGGTTCGATTTGGTAATGATCATATTGCAAAGATAATGGGTTACGGTGAATATCATATTGGGAATGTTATAATTTCGAGAGTGTATTATGTGGAAGGTCTCGGTCACAACTTATTTTCTGTGGGACAATTTTGTGATGCAAACCTAGAAGTTGCTTTTCGAGAACATACCTGCTTCATTCGTAATTTGGAAGGGGTTGATTTATTGAAAGGTACTCGAGGAAATAATTTGTACACTTTGTCTCTACAAGACATGATGGCCGCTTCTCCCGTATGTCTTCTCTCCAAAGCATCGAAGACTAAGTCATGGTTATGGCATCGACGGTTATCTCATCTTAACTTTGACGCTATTAATCATTTGGCGAAAAACGAACTTGTTCGTGGTCTTCCTAAACTTTCATTTCACAAGGATCATTTGTGTTCCGCGTGTACAATGGGGAAAAGCACTAAGAAATCATACAAACCCAAGACGGAAGACACCAACCAAGAGAAACTTTATCTGTTGCATATGGATCTTTGTGGGCCAATGCGTGTTGAAAGTCTTAGTGGCAAAAAGTACATCCTCGTAATTGTCGATGATTACTCTCGGTTTACATGGGTGAAATTTCTTACAACAAAAAATGAGGCACCGAAATTCATCATCGGATTTCTCAAGATGATTCAAGTGCGTCTCAACACTACTGTCCGACGCATTCATACAGATAATGGAACCGAATTTGTGAATCAAATCTTGCGTGACTATTATGAAGAAGTTGGCATATCTAATGAAACATCCGTTGCACGCACTCCACAACAAAACGGTGTCGTTGAAAGGCGAAATCGCACACTTATGGAAGCTGCTCTAACGATGTTAATTTACGCAAAGGCTCCATTGTTTTTATGGGCAGAAGCAGTATCTGCAGTAGTGTACACCCAAAACCGGTCACTAATTCGTAAACGCCATGGTAAAACACCTTATGAGCTTCTCCATGCAAAAGTACCAGATTTATCATATCTTCATGTATTTGGTTCTCTTTGCTATCCAAATAATGATGGTGACAATTTGGGTAAACTTCAACCAAAGGCAGATATTTGTATTTTCATTGGTTACGCACCCACAAAGAAGGCATACCGAATCTACAATCGTAAGTCTCGTAAGATCCTCGAAACTATGAATGTTGATTTTGATGAGCTGACAGCAATGGCTTCTGAGCAAAGCAGCTCTGAACCCGCCCTTCATGAAATGGGACCCAGTAACATTAGTTCTGGTCTTGTCCCAAACAACCCTACTTCATCATTTATACCACCTACTAGGAATGACTGGGATACGTTGTTTTAACCGTTCTTTGATGAATTCTTTACTCCCCCAAGTATTGTTGCTCCAGAACCTGAGGTAATAGCTCCGGTAACCGAAGTTGTCGCTCTAGAAAACCGAAGCACAATCAGATACGTCTGCACCTACAATTGGTCAAGATATACCTTCAACAAGTAATTCACAACCTACACCCGAATCAACTACCCATGTCATGCCTATTGATGATGAAGAGGATGATGATGATCACGATTTGGAATTCTCTCAAATGCGTGAACTTCCATTCTTTGGTGTACCTATTCCTGACCCTAATCAAGCGGGGTCGTCCACCTCAGAGGAAGCTCCTACTACGGTTTACTCCAATCCACGGATTCGTGAACATGACAACAAGTGGACAAAGGATCATCCTATCGATTCTATTATTGGTGACCCTAATCGTCCGGTATCCACACGAAGTCAGCTACAAGAAAATGCAATGTTTTGTCATTTTGATGCTTTCCTCACTGAAGTTGAACCTAAGACATGGCAACAAGCTTTTACTCAATCCTGTTAGATAGAAGCTATGCAAGAAGAACTTAATGAGTTTATACGTCTTGAAGTATGGGAACTTGTCCCATGCCCGGATCAAGTGCAGTTAGTCACATTGAAATGGGTTTACAAGGTGAAACTCGATGAGTTAGGCGGAATATTGAAGAACAAAGCTCGACTAGTAGCTCGTAGATACAAGAAATTATTGGGCATCGACTTTATGGAATCCTTTGCACCTGTTGCCCGTTTGGAAGCTATTAGAATATTCCTCGCTTATGCAGCCCACATGAATATGATTGTCTATCAGATTGATGTGAAGACGGCATTTCTTAATGGTGAAATAAAGGAAGAGGTCTATGTACAACAGCCGGATGGTTTTGTGAATCCTAAATATCCTAATCATGTGTACAAGCTTAAGAAGGCTCCCTATGGGTTGAAGCAAGCTCCTCGCGCATGGTATGATCTACTGTCACAATTCCTCATTACGTAAGGCTTCGCTAAAGGCAAGGTGGATCCCACGCTGTTCATTCAGAAACGAGGTAAAGATATGATTATGGTACAAATATATGTTGATGATATTATATTTGCAGCCTCGACCCAAACCTTATCGGATGAGTTTGGGACACTCATGTCTTCCAAGTTTAAGATGTCAATGATGGGAAAGGTATCATTATTCTTAGGTCTTCAGATATCTCAGAGTCCTAGAGGCATCTTTATCAATCAATCCAAGTATGCCCTTGAATCGCTTAAGAAATATGAGATGGAATCTTGCGACCCCGTGGATACTCCAATGGTGGAACGAACAAAGCTTGATGCAGATCCACATGGAGTTGCCGTTGATCCGACACTTTAACGTGGAATGATCGGTACTCTTCTGTATATTATAGCTAGTCGACCTGATCTTCAGTTTGCTATATGTATGTGTGCTCGGTATCAAACTCGACCTACTGAGTTACACTTGGCCATTGTGAAACGGATCTTTCGATATCTTAAAGGAACCATTAATCGGGGAATTTGGTATTCGAAGGACTCTTCTATTACACTTATGGCATATGCAGATGCGGATCACGTGGGTTGTCAAGATACCAGGCGTAGCACGAGTGGAACTTTGCAACTACTAGGAGATCGATTAATCAGTTGGGCATCGAAAATGCAGAAAAGCGCTGCAATTTCAAGTACGGAAGTAGATTACATAGCTATGTCCGGTTGCTGTGCTCAAATTCTTTGGATGAGATCGCAATTAACCGACTATGGTCTAGGTTTCAACAAAATTCCGATGTACTGTGACAACAAGAGTGCAATTGCCTTATGCTGCAACAATGTTCAATTCTCCCGGTCGAAGCACATTGACATTCGCTACCACTTCATCAAGGAGCAAGTGGAAAATGGAGTAATCGAGCTTTACTTTGTCCGATCTGAGTATCAATTGGCGGATATTTTCACGAAGGCTTTAGATCGCGCTCGAATTGAATTTTTGGCCGACAAGCTAGGAATGAGAACTTTCTCGCCTGAGACTCTAAAGGAACTGGCAGATGAAGCGAAAGAATAGTGGTGGTAAAAATATTCTCCGTATCCTTGGTGTTCATCTGTATATATTGTTTATATTTTTATCCACAAAAGCAAAATACAAAAATATAAAACCATATAAAAACCTTAAAAATTGAAAAAGTCATAAAAATCCAAAAATATTTTTACTTTATTTTTCAAAGGCATGTCTTTTGGTACAATAATATTTATGGCCTTAGAAATGTTGATTAATATCGATACGGCGCCATAAATAGAGTTCGTACAAATGTTGTAAATTTTTCCTAAAACATGCCTAAATGGCTTGTAGTTATTTCTGACTGCAATCCGCTTTTCATATTAAAGTCAAGTATTTCTTATGAAAGCTTTGGCTCACAACGGGAATTAATTTTCTCGGGCAAGGTTTACTTTAAAACCTTGTAAGGGATCAAGTTTACTTTATAACTTGGTCTAACACAAATATATGTACGCCTCAGTGCATTTATTTGTTAAAACAAGAGAAGTCTTGTTTTTATGAAGCTATCATCTCTACAACCATAGCAATCTACAATTGGTATCTACATACTCGACGATGCGACTACTCAACCGACGACTACAGCTCTTTCAATAGAACACGGGTCAACAATTGAGGGGAAGCAATTGTCAAGCATTCAGAATCTTTGATGCCGAATGTGCCAAGTTCACAATTTGGTGTCAAGACAACAATACCAATCGTACATGTAGTGTCAAGAGATGACTTCAGACGTGACGAGGCGACCAACATATGCTGACAAGAACCATTTGATCTTTTCATATGATGTTCTCATCAATCAGGTCCAACCTTGTCAATTATTTTCTAATATGGTGAATATGTGATCATGTTACACATCGGTATCATAATCTCATACGTTTGATATCATGAAGATAAAATGGACTTGCATTTTTCTTCCCAAAACTTTTGTTAAAACTTCATTAAATCAATTGATATTAAAAACATCGATTGGGTTAATATTTTTAATATGGGGTAGAAAATGTGATTTAACATGGGAAATTATCACAAATGGTTTGACTTAATGTGCTGGCTCATCCCGACATATGCGAAATGTTTTCGAATATCGTGGCATATGTTAAGGGGGAGAAAAATGGATTTGCATATAAAAAATGGATTTCATGGTGATTTATACTTACCCACAACCCATTTATTTCACGACGATGAAGATTGTGGTGACATAAGGATGGTAGGTTAGGTTAAGTCCAATGATTCTTCTAGAACCGAAGGAATCTTCCCAAGGACATTCCATAGCTAGAAATAGTAGTCCTTAGGAAAGATGGAGAAAGATTGTGAACGTAGCTGAATGCCGACCAAGTACTTAAGTTAGCACTGGAACAATCACAACAAGGTGCTAGTTATGACGTATTGGTAAGCATTGAAGGGGTTGAAGAATGAAAAAGAATTGTAAAGATAAAGGGTGTAAAGAAAGAAGCCCTCCTTACAACTTTAGGCAGAAACCTGGTCAACACATACGCTATTGAGATCATTTTTAATGATGATTGATATTGAAGATAAGACATCATGGACCCAGTGAGGCAATGCACAACCCATCCCAGCTAACTCAGATATCTCTCAAAAGGTATTTGTTTTAATCACACGGAGACAACACGTTATCTATTGATTTATTCACTCCGAATAAATTGGTATTGAAATGGTGGAACTCCTCTCCAGCCTCCGATCACTAAAATCCAAAGTGCACGATCGAGTCTAGAGCCATTTGAGATCATCAAATATCTCATTAGGACACACTTTCATAATTCCTTGCTTCTTCACACACTGTGAAAAGTAAGAAAGATATTAAGAGTCCTACGCAAAATCTTCATGATCTTGCCTGAACATCCGAATAATACGAAAGTGTTTACAATGAAGATGGAAATCCTTCTTGAGCGAATATCAAAAAGCTCATGGTGGGTAACTTGTGCGATTCTTTATGAATCAAACTTGTGATAACTGGAAAGCAACAATGGTTTAATTCTTAGCTGAACTTAAACACGTTCCAGGTCTCTACGCAATATGTTAGTGATCTTGCCAGAAAACTCAGAGTGATACCTTAGTGTTCACAGTGATGAGTGTAAATCCTTCTAGTGTTAACCTCAAACAGCACTTGGTAGGTAACTTGCAAGATTCTATACGAATCAAGCTCGTGACAACTGGAAAGCAACGATGGTGCGGTTCTTAATTGAATTTCACTTGTTCCAAGAACATGAATTGACGGCTTCAAAATCATGCGGATATTTTTACCAAATGATTCACTCTTTATGTTCACAGTCAGCTTTGGACGGTCGAATAAAGAGAACGGGTTTACACGCGAAATCTTGTCAAGGAGATTTTTAATTAAATCTACCTGCCACAAGTACGATATTTTATATCGTCTAACGGTCTTCACCGACCGGAGGTAAAATGCTACCGAATTAGAATGAAATGTTCAAAGCCATTTCGTTCGTGTCTACTTATGTTGCGGCATTTGAATACGGTGGCGTTGCGGAATCCAAGAAGAAGTCGTCCCCGTATGCTTATACTGTATGCACTTAATACTTCAACAAATTCAAGAAAGTCTAAAAGTCAAGTCTTTCGCTGTATCGAATCTGAAGCTTTCAAGAATTACGAAGGTATAAGTATGTGGGACATGGTGTCACGAAGAGGCGAAGATCACAAGTGATGGATGCACGAGATCAAGGCAAGAGATTAATGCTCAAGATTGATATCAAAGATCACATCAGCATGTTCACCAGAAAAGAAAAAGAAAAAGAAAGACGAAGACTACGAGCTCAAGACAAGCATAGTATGCTAGGTTTATTTTATTATTGTAACTAGGGTAACACCCTTGTTTGGAGTGACCTCCCTTAGGGGGAGATTGTTGGAAATACGTTTTTACGTATTTAGGAAGATTCGGTCACTCTGACAATATACTAAGTAGTAGCTCGTAGTCTAGACATCGTTATTTAACAAACAAGCCCAAGCCTAGCCTACAACATGTGTAGGCCGGCCCAAACATGTAAGCCCAAGCCCATTACAAGGCTTGGGTATATAAACCCTCTCCTTAGATGGAGAGGGTGTGTGGTTCTTCATTTTACACATAGTAAACATTTGTTTCTCTCTCTAGAAGTGTGTGTTCCACCATCTCTCTATCTCTTTCTCTCTCTAAAAACATAAGCAAGATTTACATATCCTACAGAGAATAGTTCTATTCTTTCTCTCCACCACTCCATTTTGTTGTGGGGGCAAGGAGTCATTAGAAATCTCCGGATGCCATTATCCTCACAAAATTTATTAAATTCTTTTGACAAGAATTCTCCACATCTATCCGATTAATGAATTTAATTTTTAAACCATTCTCCTTTTCAACCATAGCTTTAAATTGCTTAAAAGCTTCAAAGGCTTGGGACTTTTCTTTTAGAAAATAGACCCAAGTCTTTCTAGAATACTCATCAGTAAAAAGCACAAATTAGAGATTCATACCATGAGAAGGTGGAGTAATGTGACCGCACAAATCCCTATGGATTAGTTGTAGGGGATCCTTAGCTCGTGATGTCGCTTCTTTCAGAAACGAACTCCTTGAATGTTTCCCAAGAAGACATCTTTCACACACTTGATTGTGATGGTCAATCTGATCTAACCCTTTCACCATTCCCTTGGAACATAACAACTTTAAGTGACCAAAGTTTAAATGCTCGTACCTCATGTGCCAAAACCACGAATGGTCCTTCAAACAACTCTTTAAGCATTTAGCTTCGTCATGTTAAATGTTCAAGATGAACATTCGATTTTAGTCATAGGTACTTTTGCTATGAGCTTTCCTTCAGGATTCCTTATCGTGGCACTACGATCTTTGAAATGAATATCATAGTTTTTCTCCAATAGCTATCTCATATTTAAAATGTTACTTTTAAGGTTGGGCACATTGTATACGTCTGAAATATATTGGTGACTTCCATATTTTTCTTGGATAAGTATTTTACCTTTTCCTTTCACCGGTACCTTGGACACGTCTCCGAAAGTGACATTGCCTTTACTTTGCTCCATCTCCATGAACAAGTCTTCTTCACCCGTATATGGTTACAGGAAGCGGAATCTATAAGCCATGGCTCTGTCCTCTCTTCTTGTTCGACATGTCTCCTCATTACCAAAATAAGCTCTTCTTCATCTTCTACCTCCACAAGATTAGCCTTTTCTTCCACTTGTTTTGAGCTAGTACACTCGCTAGCATAATGACCAAGTTTTCGACAATTATAACATTGCATTTGAGACTTACCTCCTCTTTGAGATTGGTAGTCTCTTCCACGACCTCTCCTATTTGGATACCACTGGTTCTCATCTTCCTAGTAACATCTTCTCTTCCTCTTCCTCGGAATCCTCCACGACCTCAAAAATTACCGCGTCCTCGTCCTTGCTCGCGTCCATGTAAAAAGCTCTTTTCTCTTTTTATGAAAGAGACCTTTGAATATAGAGCTTGATCCAAGGGTTCTTTTCCCCTTCTTTTCTTTAGCTTATCTTCACGGGCTTGTAAAGATCCTGTTAATGCAATGATGCCTAAAAACATTATCCGTGTTAACTAATCTTTCTTAGTTTTGATCACGACAAAGTGTAAAAACATTTATCGTCAAAGATGATCGAAAGACGAATTATTTGACAAACACTATCATCAAGGTAATAATCATTTAAGTCTTGCACAAACATACCTTAATCGTGTTTTTTGATCATAGAAAGTGACTAGCCTTAAAACTAACATTTTGTAAAATGTGACAAAAGGTTTTAATAAACTTTCTTTTTAAGAAAATGTTTTATTAAAATAGAAAATGAAAATTTGAATATGGTATATTCCAAACGCCATAGGAATATCATTTGAAGGTAAAAATTACCTCCGATAGCACTTCCCCACTAAAAGACAAAAAGGAGCGTAGTCTACGCTCGACGGTTTCCTAAATAGGCATGCTGTTCTTTATTGATAAGGAACCGCACGACAGTTAAGGAACCGCAGGCAGAGATCCGTTGGTTTTTGTCTCTTATAAATAGTGGATCAAATCTCCATTTTCGAATAACTTTTTTGGACATTCTTTCTACTTCTTATCTTCTTTATATATCCTAATCATTAGTAAATGATCACTTAATTTGTTAAGTATGCTTACTTATGATTATCCTCTTGATCTCCTTCTTTACTTGTCCAAAGAAAAGATCACTCACACATTTGTGATGTGATTAAAGATGAAGCCTTGATGAAGATCATCCTTTCTTAGATCTAGTCATGTTCATCATTTGTGTATATTGAGTCTTGTGTAGATTAATATTTCACTTTTTAGTTCGTAATTCCCAACTCAAAACGAATTGGTTGTCCAAAAGATATTAAGTTCACAAATTGTTTTTGGTTTTAGATTTTATAAGATTTTTGGTTATCTAGGTCTAATTCCATAAAGCACGTAAAAAGATGTAAAAATATCATCACTACGTAACCATACTATTCTAAAACAAATTGCACATACTACAACTAATTCCAAATGTACAAGTAAACAATGCACAATATGAAAATTTGCTAAAAAATTTAAAGTATGTAAAATACAAGGACTGGAAATGTAAATTTTGAAACTAAAAGGACTTAAAATGAAATGATAACAAACTTGTAACAAAAATTGTAACAAATTGTAAACTGCCTAACTTAAATTAAACAAACCACTAAAACCAGGGACTTGTTTGCAAACCCTAGAAAAGCAAACTATTTAAAATTGATTATACAAATCCCTAAAATATAGGGACCTAATTGCAAATATAACAAGACTTTTAAGAAAAACGTGTTCCCAAGAAGAATAAGCTCGTTTGGGCTTATTACTGAGTTTTAAAAGCTCTAATTTGTTTCAAAAATCTTAAAATCGAATTTTACTTAGTCAGCTCTAGGGAAATAAGCTAACTCGACCTAGAACTCAAAATAGCTTTTTGGAATAAGCTCAAAATAAGCTACAAGCTTATCCAGACAAGCACAACTTGATTTTTTTTAATGAAAATGATAGAACAAGCTTATAGAAGAATGGAATGTCAAGATATATCAAAAATCATCAAGTGAATAAGCTGGAATGTGAAATTAAGCAAAAATTGGCTTATGTTGACTTTCATTGACTAGATTTTGCCAAAAGGTAAAAAGTTCCAAAAGCTCTTAAAGTCAGTTGTACAAGAGATTTGTGCAATAAAATCACTAATTTTTTGAAAAGGATAAGTGGGAAATGCTAAACAGAATAGTCCTTATCACAGAAACCTGCAACTGCTAAGCAGCTTAGTCTAGGGCTTATTTCTTGCTTAATATGGAGAACTGTATGGTCTACTTAATATGGATGGAAAGCTTATACTATGCACTACATTCAGCAACTTGAATCACTACCTAAATCCAACTAACAAAGACATGGCAAGCACTTGAATCTAACATGTTTTGACTGTTGTTTATGACCCAAAGCTTTTAAGTGCAATTTGCTTGTTTGACTGGATGTTTGACTACAAAATTTTTGCAAGAGGCTTACACAAGTCAGGTGTGAACAAGATTTACACCAAAATACTTGCTAAAACTCAAATTCAACACTAATCCAAACACTGGTTATGAAGTAAATTTGGAAAATTAACAAAGGATTATGAAGTAAAAGCTAGTGAATCAAGTAATAATCTATCAAACTATCTCAAATTCATCAGTTAAACCACAAAGCAAGCAAGAACATGTACTTACACTATAGAACTAAGAATCTAGCATGTATACTACTCCTCAATCACTAAATATCAAGATTATCAAAACTATTAAGAAATATAGCTGTAGAATCAAACTACAATCTACCAAATCATAACAGTCACATCAAATCACTCACAAATCATTCAGCAGCAAGCAATTAAACTAAAGAACTAGGAATTTAGCATGCAACCAATATTTTAGTGGAAAAGTAAATAAGAATAGAGCACTTTTTAGCTAGAAGCCTCCTTTGATGGAGTAATGAGCGTTGAGCTCACTAATTACACCTCCATTAACCACAATCAACAATCTACAATCCAACTTTCATCACCAAAATCATCAGTCTGATCTACTCTCCATCATTTCTGAATTCTGGCTAGAATTGTCAAGGAATTGAACTGAACAGCTTCTGATAACAAGATAAGCACTCCAAATCATCAAACATACTCCATTGATCAAGTTTGATCAATGGAAGAACAAGGTAGCAGTATAGAGAACGAATGCAGTAATATGATAGAGTATTGAGTGAATTTGAATTGTATTAATGAAGTGAAGGTAGGTACAAACGGTTATAACTACTAACAAACTATCTCAAGTGGTTGTCAATCACTTGAGAAGTTTCTAACTGACTAATTTCTAACAGAATGAAGAGAGAATTAAAAGTGTGTGTGAATTTCACACTTTATCTACGTTACAAGAAATGAACACTAGCTAGGGTATTTATAGAGTAGAAGGAGAGTGAGGGTGAAGTTGGTGACGTGTCAGAACCAATTACAAGCTTCCACGTGTCTTTAATTAATCAATTGTTATTTGCAGGTGAAGAACACAATTGGGCCTTTTTGATTCAATGGATTTCATCATAATTGGATAAGTGAGAAAGCTTCGTCTTGCAAATACAAGCACTTTTCATGTTAAGAACTTTCCATGA
The DNA here is from genome assembly GCA_025667525.1 of Glebionis coronaria. Lineage (NCBI taxonomy): Eukaryota > Viridiplantae > Streptophyta > Magnoliopsida > Asterales > Asteraceae > Glebionis > Glebionis coronaria. The sequence continues at coordinate 179,192 of JANFOE010000980.1, read as the reverse complement.
TCTTCACTCTATCACGTTCTTCGATCTGGGCTTGGAGAGGCTACGTGGTGTGTTTTTACTGGAGGAGGAAACGTCACACAGATCATTATCCGTTAAATGATTTATGATTGGCTAGTGGCACTGTTAAGATTCGTCCCCACTTCTTCTCTCTCTTTAATTAATATCACTGATGTGGTGATCCAAGTGTATAAAATGGAGGCTTCTCATTGGTTCTCACCACTTCACACGGATTAAGCCCAAATATTCTTTCATTATTGGCAGAAATAGTCCCTATACTTGACAGTTTTCTTCATCAATATTGGCTTAATTTCCTTGTTTTCTTCATATTTGTATCTTTTTACCTACACAAGCGCAAACAACAAAGTATACCCATAATACTGTTTTTATAAATCAAAATCAGGTATTTTACTTTGTGTTTTAGGGTTAATTATGATATAATTGATATGAGATTTCACTCATATCAAATCCCCTACACTTGATCATTGCCATGGCCTCATGCAATGCCACATTTTAAAGCACCAATTTACACTTTTCTTATAATTAATCCACCTTGGCCAATATGGAATGCTTTTACATTACTCTACACTATATGATGCATGATTTTGGTTTTTACAACGCAATGCAAAGGAAGGCAATTTTATTTATATATCTTTTAATTTTCTTGAAATAGTTTTGATGGAAATAACTTATAAAGAAATCAAAGACTTTAATTAGGGCTTTGGTACCATGAACACTTATCATCCTCAAGTTTCACATCCCCATACAAAGCTTAAAAACAAGATCATTGTTATCTATAAGTGAAAGTGCATCGACTTATTCATACAAATTAATTGTGTTACTATTATACCCCCACTTATTATGCCTCTAAGACCGGTTATTATTTGAGAAAATTGCTTTGGGCAAATTTGTCATTATTTAAAGCGTGAAGTATAAGAAATGTAAAATCTAAAAATAAGAAAGCACTGTTTTAATCCTAAGTAACCATCTTATCCATTACTCGAAAAACCGCCCACAACTGATATAAGTCCGACCCAAAATAATAAGTCATTCGCCTTATGTGTAAAATCCTTATGTCATGCATTAATAAGTAGCTACACACCGCTAAGGAAATAAAAATAAAACTTACGAAATAATTTATATCCGCAGCCTTTTTGAGACCTTGGATCTTCAATCCCGCAACCCGTCAAGGTAATATTGGATTGGAGCAACTATTAAATCCCAGCAACCCTTGTGAGAGTAATTTTGGAATTCAATAGCTACCATAATTAACACTTCACTGCCCCTCTTGGGAGTCTTGTATAATTATTTTTTTTTCTTTTTTTTCTAGCCACTTATTTTTTTTCATAAGCCGCTCTTATTTTTCTTTATTCCTCACAAAGAAAGTTGAAAAGAATAAAAGGAAAAATACCCGCTAAGTATTAAGCATGACATAAGTCTAGTACACATAAAATGTTCTAACTTAGAATTTTAAGACTTACTTATACCAACCACGAATGATTAGTCAAAAATGCATAAGAGACTAAAACCGATTAAAACCGTTCTTGATTATTTATTAACATATTTACATGCGTTGACAAGAAATTAAAGGTTACGAAAGGGGATATAAAAGCCACAATTAATTAATATGAGGTTTATCTAACCTTTAACACTTAGTTCAAGCTCTATCATCTCTTCTTCTCCACAGTTTAAAATCTCAAATAATGAGACTAGTGGATGCTTAGCCTAATAAACCAATAAAGGTCTACATGGTTAAGGATACTAGCTAGAGTAAGCTAAGATAAGCAAACTCGGGTTGAGTCAAAGTATTCATGGCGGGCCTAATATGCCAAAGAAATATAAACTTGTTAAACCGTGTCCTTTATTATATTTTTTCCTTTTTATATATTTTGATGAAAAATAAAAGAACAAATATATACATTGCAAATGTGTTATGCAAATGAAAAATGATTAATAAAAAAAATTATGAATACATACTTTTGGTGGCCAAAGTAGATCAAAAATTTGAAAAATGTTAAAAATTTAATTTCCAAGTTATCATGAAGGCAATGACAATGTTCTAGGTAAGGTCACTTCGATAAAAGACCCCCTACACTTAAGATAAACATTGCCCTTAATGTTTAAGAGTATTGGAGTAAACTCCCCTACACTTATGACATTGATAACTTTGCGTAACCCAAGCTAAGGAAATGTCTACTATAGTGAATTCATTTTAAGCACAATGTGTTGAAAATCACAATAGTAACGAAGTGAACCCGATACAAGGGCCTCCTCCATAAGCTCCAATGCATGTAATGAGAGAGAGCAACCCTACAAACATCAAGAAGACAAAAGAAAGGCATCCCCTACACTTGTTCTCATCTATGTACCCTTTATTCCTATCCTACCACACTCTAGTATAAAAGAGCTAATCCTAGTTATTTAAGCTTTATTTATGGAGTCTCTAGCTCGACTCTTCCCACAATGAATTAATTCATGGGGAAAATGGGGATCTCTTGGACCATTTCAACGGAAATGTCCTCCCCAAAGTAATGCTTAACACGATGACCATTCACTTTGAAATTTGGGCCATTTGGTTGTGACAACTCAATAGTCCCATATGGAAATACTTGAGCAATAGTGAATGGACCGAACCATCATGACTTAAGCTTGCCCACAAAGAGTTTCAACCGTGAGTTAAAGAGTAAAACCGAATCTCCAACTTTGAACTCACGGTTCTTGATCTTAGCATCATGCAATTGCTTAGTCTTTTCCTTATAAAGCAATGAGTTTTCATAGGCATCGGTTCTTAGTTCATTCATCTCATTAAGTTGGTCTTTCCTATGTGAATCGGCTTGGTTTAGATCAAAGTTAGCCCATTTAAGAGCCCATGAAGCCTTATTTTCTAACTCGAATGGGAGGTGGCATGCTTTTCCATAGACAAGTCTATAAGGTGTAAAACCAATTGGTGTCTTAAAAGTGGTTCTGAAAGCCCACAAAGCATCATCAAGCTTATCCTACCAAGAAGCTCGATGCTCTCCCACTGTTCTTTCTAGAATCCTCTTTAAACCACAATTTGTGACCTCGGTTTGCCCATTGGTTTGAGGGTGATACGCGGTAGAAATTCTATGGTTAAAACCATACTTCTTCATGACTCTTGTATATTGATCATTACAAAAATGAGTCCCACGATCACTTATGATGGCCCGAGGTACACCAAATCTAACAAATAATTACTTTAAGAACTTGACTACAACTCTAGCATCATTGGTAGGTAAAGCTTTAGCCTCAACCTACTTAGAAACATAATCCACGGCTACGAGTATGTATTTATTTCCCTTTGATGATGGAAAAGGTCCCATAAAATCTATACCCCATACATCAAAAATCTCACATTCTTGGAAAAAATATTTCTGGTATCTCATCCCCTTTGATTAATCTTTCCTTGTCTTTGACAAACATCACAATATTTAACCATTTCTTGGGCATCTTTGTAAATAGAATGCCAATAGTAACCCAAATAAAAGACTTTCTTAGCCGTGTAGTTAGGCCCAAAATGGCCCCCCGTGGGTCCCTTATGGCAAGCTTCTAAGATTTTAAATGCTTCGGGCCCATCTACACAACGTCTTATGATTTGGTCACACATTGACTAAAGAGGTAAGGGCCATCCTAAAAGTAATATTTAGCTTCCTTGAGAAACTTTTTCTTTTGTTGGGAAGTGAGACCCTCAATAAGCACATTAATAAGTGTGAAAACACTTATCCTTTTATCACTTATTTCCAATAATAACAAGACCAAAACATGTGATTTATGTCGTAAAAGTCGGAATTATGCGTGGTTTGTGTTTTTATTGTGTTTTAGGACCAAATTATGAAAAAGGAAGAAAACACGGGTTTTCACGGGTTTTTATCGAAGAAAACGGGAAAAGACGAAGTCAGAAGATCAAGAGTGCAAAAAGAACGGAAGTCCAAGGCCTGTTCTGAAGATTTATCGAAGAAAAAAAAAGTCTAAAGACGGAAGTTTAACGAAGTCGAAGAACTTAAGTCTAATAGAAGAAGAAAACTAAAAGACAAATTCAAATCCCGAGACGACATCGAGAAAAGACAAAGAATTAAAGTCGAGTCGAGAAAACGTGAAGAAAGCAAGAAAGAAGATGCAACACATGCACTCCTTCCACCTTCCCTATAAATACCCTCCTAATAGTCATTTGGAGGGTGTTAGTTAGTCTTTATTTTTTAGTTTTTTCATTTTTCACTTTTCTTTCTAGTTTTAGAGAGAGAAAGTCTTAAACTTTCTCTCACTAAGTTTCATCTTTTCATTTAATCTTTCAAGATTAAACATTTTGTATTGCTTATTTTATTAATCAAGTTCTATTTAAGCTTTTAATCCTTAATCTCATTCTACCTTTCTTTGATTTTTAGATTGATTTTGGTGCGAATTTCATATGATCCGTGTTGTTCTTAATGATTTCGTGCTTAAAAAGTTAATCTTTTGATCATTACCTAAGTTTTCATACGAATAAGCTTTGAGATCCTTGTGCTTATTGGCTTATTTTTATGATTAGCTTATTTACTTATAAAAAGTTTTCTTAAAAAGTTCATGTTTTTATTGTTTGATCTAAAAGTTTGTTTATTTTGAGGTTTGATAAGTTGATACAAGTGCTTATTCCATCGGTTCAGTTTTGATTCGTTCAAGTTTTGTGTGAGCTTATTCATTATAGATTATTACAAACTTATAACCGAATCCCATATAAATCGGAAAGGGATTAAACCCCTTTCCGATTGTCACATTCCGAGCAGACGCCCCATCCCTCTTTCCGATTGTAAAATCGGAAAAGGGTTTTGAGTTTTCCGATCGCACCCACTATTATTCCGATCAGCACCCCATTTATTCCGAACATTAAGATGGTCGGATTAGGGTTTGTATATTCCGACTGTAAGTTTTTGGTATATTCCGATCGGGACTTTACCCCGTATTCCGATTAGTATTACTTTCTAGTTATTCCGATTGGGTGTGTTTATCAATATTTCGATTGTGTCATCTTTGGACATTCCGATTGAGTGTGTTTGTAAACATTCCGACAGCCTCATTTCCTATATTCTGATCACCAGATCGGAATATATTCCGATCTGGGCTATTGACGCCCATATTCCGATTGCAGCCATTTTGAGATATTCCGATCAGTGGTCATTTGTATTCCGATTAGAGTTTATTGTTTTTACATAGTCTCCAAGTAATAGCTTTGTTAAGTGTTTAAGTATTTTTCTTAATCTAGTCTTTAAGTTTTTTCAAGCATTTAATTTTAACTCGTCATTTTAGTATTAATCTTTAAACTTCTACTTCACTCAACGACACTTAAATTTCTTGCTATTATTTTAAAATAGATAATCAAATCCAAACCATTCTCTTGTTCACCAAAAGACGATTGAGTCGCACTTTGAACCAATATTCAATTCGAAAGGATTCGGACGATAAGATTTTATACTTAGCCAAAATTCGAACATTAAAATGGCGCCGCTGCCGGCTCTTTTCGTTACGATTAAAGGTTTTTAGTGAGAGACGCATTGAATTTTGGGATCCGTTCTTTGAACGTTATTTTCCTTGCTTTCAAAATTTTCAAAAAAATCCTAAAAATATAAAACTCTTCAAAAATACAAAAACATTTAAAAATCATTAAAAGCAATTCTTTTCCAAAAAGTTTGCACCAAAAAGATTATATAGATATTCTCTGTGTATATTTTTCTTCTGCAGGTGTATGCGTACTAGATCTTCGAACTATTCTGAGCCCGAGACTCGTGAAGATCTAGATATGGCTGGTGTTAATAACAACAATAACAACCCACCTCAACCCAATTTGAACAATAACAACAACAACAATGTCCACCTACCTGATTTATGAACCATGGAGGAATTGTGTCAACCCACCATGAACGGACGCGGAGGCCCGATTGCGCCGATGCACGTCACGGCTCAGGAGTTTTCGTTGAAGCATCACATGATCCAACAAGTGCAAACGGACCCATTTCGCGGAATTCCGGATGATGATGCCAACAAACACCTCGACAAATTCATTACCATAACCCAAAGCATGAAGTGCCCTGGTGTTTCTATGGATGACCTTTGCCTTCAACTTTTTCCCCACTCGCTTTCTCACCATGCCGAAAAATGGTTTGACCGTCTTCCTAAGAATTCTATTCGTACGTGGAATGACATGACTCAACGCTTTTTGTCGCGCTACTTCCCACCATCCATGGTCACAAGCCTTCGTAACCAAATCAGTGGATTCATGCAAGACAATGATGAATCGCTCTTTGACGCTTCAGAACGATACAATGATTTGATCGACCGCTGTCCAAATCACAACATGCTCCCCGTCACTCTCATTGATACCTTCTACAATGGTCTCACTTTTCGTGATCGTGACACGATCAATGCCGCCGCCGGTGGTACTTTTATGAAAAGGAGACCGGAGGAGTGTCGAGAGTTGATTGAAAACATGACTACTCACCACAAGAATTGCGATTCATCCGCATCCTCAAGATCTAACTCGAGAGTCAATGTTTCTTCTTCTACTTCCAATCCCAAGATGACTGAAATTTCTCGACACCTCGCTGAGATGAACAAGAATTTCATGGCCATGGCCACAAACCACTTTCAACAAGCTAAAGCCGTTGCTATTTCTTGTGACACATGTGGTGGTCCTCATTCTTATAATGATTGTCCTTCTACCCAAGGCAATTTTTCTGAAAACGTTAACGTAGCTTATGGTACTTATCCCACGGGAGGCTATCAAGCTCGCCCTCAAGGGGACCGTAGCTTGCTCAGTTATCGTTCAAACAATTATCTTGCTCCACCCGGTTTCCCTCCTGCAAACCAAAACCAACAACAAAGCTATAACCGAAACAACCAATCCCAACCTCGTGCTAACAATCAATATCAATCCCAAAGAAACCCATACCCAACTCAAGGAAATTCTCAATCTTACCAAGCTCCATCTCTCAATCAACCGATGGCAGTGAGTCCAGACGTCGAGACGTTCATGAAGACTAATCGGGAGCTGGTGACGAATCTTCAGAGTCAAGTCATCAACTTGAAGGGCGAAATGACGAAACAAGGGAACGATATTCGAGCCGAGCTAAGGAATGATATGGCAAAACAGAGCCATGAGATCCGTGCCGACATCAGAGATTCTTTCAGCACTCAAGCGCTTAACATTCGTGATATGATTGGTTCGCTCATCCAAGGTAATCAACCCTCTTCTTCGGGTACTCTTCCGAGTAATACCGTTGCGAACCCAAGAGGGGAGATGAAAGCAATCACCACTCGTAGTGGAAAAGGTTATATGGAACCCGAGCTTCCTACACCTCCACCCGTGATTGTGAACAAAGAAAAAGAGCAAATTTCTTCACCTCCTTCACCTTCTATCCCCATTTCCCCACCACCCGTGGTTGTGAGTGATCCTATTCCCCTAAAACCTTCTTCTTCATCCAATATACCTTATCCTTCAAGGTTGAGGAAAGAGAAGCAAAAGAGCAAGGATGATATTCAAGTTTCAAACTTTCTTAAAATGTTTAAACAGTTGAATTTTAACATCTCCTTTGCCGAGGCTCTCGCTCACATGCCCAAATACGCGAAAATGTTTAAAGATCTTCTAAGTGACAAGGAGAAGCTTCTTGACATTGCTCAGACTCAACTTAATGAGAACTGCTCCGCAGTGCTCTTAAGGAAATTGCCCACCAAACTTGGTGATCCGGGTCGCTTCTTGATTCCTTGCAACTTCCCGGGAGTAGAGAATTGCACCTGGCTGATCTAGGCGCCAGTATAAACTTAATACCTTTAAGTGTTTGGAAGCAATTATCTCTCCCCGAGCTAGTCCCCACCAAAATGACTTTGGAATTAGCCAACCGTACGGTTGCTTATCCAGTGGGGATAGCCGAAGATGTCTTTGTTGGCGTTGACAAATTCACCTTCTCGGCAGATTTTGTTGTCGTTGACTACGAGATGGATCCCCGTGTTCCATTAATCGTTGGACGTCCATTTCTGAGGACCGGTCGCACTCTCATTGATGTAGCCGCCGGCGGTGACGATAAAATTGTCTTCAACATGGGTAAGATTTCTAAGCAACCTTATTCATATGAGAGTGTTAATGCTATTGATGTTCTTGATGAGGCTTGTGAAGAACATTTTCATGATGCTTGCAAAAGTACTCTTTCTTCTCTACCCAATGTTGAGACCGTTGCCTCAATTGCTCCAGCATTGACTCCTTTTGGAGAAAGTGACTTGGATGATTTCGAAGCTAGCTTGGGTACTCTCGATATTAAGTATGATAGTTCTCCCACCGATTGGGATGAAGACATTCGTACTATTGAGAGACTTCTCAATGAAGACCCGTTTTCTCCTCCTTCTCCTAAAGAGGTGACTAATGATGATCCATCGTTAGTTTCACCATCTATTGAGGATCCTCCCACTCTTGAACTTAAGGACCTACCTCCTCATCTTGAGTACGTTTTCCTTGAAGACAACGAGAAGTTACCGGTCATCATCGCAAAGGACCTAAAAGAAGAAGAAAAATCCCGACTTATCGCCGTGTTGAAGAAGCATAAAAGAGCTATCGCTTGGAAAATCTCCGATATCCGTGGAATTGATCCTCACTTTTGCACACATAAAATTCTCATGGAGGACGACTTTAAGCCCACAATTCAAAGCCAACGAAGGGTGAATCCTAAAATCCATGAAGTCATCAAAAAAGAGGTTATCAAACTTCTTGATGCGGGTATGATTTACCCTATTTTGGATTCACCATGTGTTAGTCCAGTCCATTGTGTGCCTAAGAAAGGCGGAATTACCGTTGTGCCCAATGCCAACAACAAGTTGATTCCTACCCGCCTCGTTACTGGGTGGAGAGTTTGTATAGACTACCGCAAACTCAATGATGCCACGAGAAAGGATCATTTCCCTCTACCTTTTATGGACCAAATGCTTGAACGTTTAGCGGGTAATGAATATTACTGCTTTCTTGATGGTTTCTCGGGTTATTTCCAAATACCCATCGATCCCCAAGATCAAGAGAAGACAACATTCACTTGTCCCTATGTCAATTTGCTTACAAAAGGATGCCTTTTGGCTTATGCAATGCCCCCGGGACTTTCCAAAGGTGCATGTTGGCTATCTTCCATGACATGGTTGAGCAAACCATGGAAGTCTTCATGGATGATTTCTCGGTCTTTTGGGATTCCTTCTCGGTCTTGCCTTGCCAATTTGGAACGTATGCTTAAGCGGTGCGAAGACACTCGCCTTGTTCTGAATTGGGAAAAATGCCATTTTATGGTAAAAGAAGGCATTGTGCTAGGACACAAAATCTCTAAAGCCGGTCTTGAATTAGACCGTGCTAAAGTAGATGTCATAGCCAAATTACCTCCACCTTCAACCGTGAAGGGTGTGAGAAGTTTTCTGGGTCATGCGGGCTTCTATCGTCGATTCATTCAGGATTTCTCTAAAATCGCTCGCCCGATGACCCACCTCTTGGAAAAAGATACTCCTTTTATCTTTTCTAAAGAGTGTCTCGAAGCCTTCAATCTTCTTAAGGATAAGCTAACTAAGGCACCGGTCTTGGTTACCCCTAATTGGGGGCTGCCTTTTGAATTGATGTGCGATGCTAGCGACTTTGCTATTGGTGTGGTTTTGGGCCAAAGAGTGAATAAACACTTCCAATCAATCCACTATGCTAGCAAAACAATGACGGGGGCTCAATTGCATTATACGACAACCGAAAAAGAGCTTTTAGCTGTTGTCTATGCTTTTGAAAAATTTCGCCCCTATCTTGTTTTATCCCCCACCATCGTATACACGGACCATCCCGTGTTGAAGTACTTGATGACTAAGCATGATTCTAAGCCAAGACTTCTTCGTTGGGTTTTACTCCTTCAAGAATTCAACATTGAAATTCGCGACAAGAAGGGAGCCGAAAACCTGGCCGCGGATCATCTGAGCAGACTTGAGGATCCATATCAAGGGGATCATCCGAACAAAGAGATCAATGATTCTTTCCCCCTTGAGACCTTAATGTCTATAAATCTCAATCTTGATGACACCCCGTGGTTTGCGGACATTGCAAACTACTTAACGGGTGGTATTCTCATCAAAGGGTTAACATCCCAACAAAAGAAGAAGTTCTTGAATGATGTTAAGACTTACTTTTGGGATGACCCTTATCTATTCAAACAATGTGCTGATCTGATCATTCATCGTTGTGTTGATGGACCGGCAGCTTTTGACATTCTCCAAGCTTGCCACAAAGGACCCACCGGTGGTCACTTTGGTCCCAACTACACCGCTAAAAAAGTGTTTGATTCTGGATTCTATTGGCCCACCATTTATCGTGACGCTCACGAAATAGTTAAGCATTGTGATGCTTGCCAACGCCAAGGCAATATCACACATAAGGATGAGATGCCTCAAAATTTCATACAGGAATGTGAAATCTTTGACGTATGGGGCATCGACTTTATGGGGCCATTTCCATCCTCCAAAGGGAACAAGTACATCCTCGTAGCCGTTGACTACGTTTCTAAATGGGTTGAAGCCAAGGCTCTCCCTACAAACGATGCGAGGGTGGTTGTGAACTTTTTGAAGCAGCTTTTCGCTCGATTTGGCGTTCCTCGTGCTATCATCAGTGACCGCGGGACTCATTTTTGCAACAATCAATTTGCAAGAGTCATGGCTAAGTATGGTGTCAATCACCGTCTTTCCACCGCCTAACATCCCCAAACCAATGGGCAAGCCGAGATATCCAACCGTGGATTGAAGCGAATTTTGGAGCGTACTGTGGGAGAGCATCGCGCCGCGTGGGCCGATAAGTTAGATGATGCTCTGTGGGCTTTCCGTACTGCTCATAAGACCCCGATCGGCTGTACGCCTTATCGTATTGTGTACGGAAAAGCATGCCACCTTCCCATCGAGCTGGAACATAAGGCGCACTGGGCTTTGAAATGGGCTAACTTCGACATCAACAAAGCCGGTGATCATCGCAAGATTCAAATCAACGAGCTGAATGAAATGAGGAATGAAGCTTATGAGAACTCGCTGATCTACAAGGAGAAGACGAAGATCATTCATGACGCAAAAATCAAGAACCGAGAGTTCCACGTTGGTGATCAAGTCTTACCGTTTAACTCTCGGTTGAAGATTTTCTCTGGCAAGTTGAAGAGCCGCTGGTCTGGTCCATTCACCGTCGCCAAAGTCTTTCCATATGGGACCATTGAGCTTTCTCAGCCGAATGGGCCCAATTTCAAGGTGAATGGCCAGCGTCTGAAGCTGTACTTTGTTGTGGACATCTCCCATGAGATGATTCCATCCCTCACCACGTTCCCTATGAACTAAATTTGGGTCGAGTCAGGCTCGTGACTCGGTGAACAAAAACAAGCGCTTCTCGGGAGGCAACCCGTGTTCTATCCTTTACTGCTTTCATAATAAGTGTACGGGGGAGCCCCGTATGTGTTTGTTGTCTTGTTTCTTGTGTTGTGCAGGGATTAAAGCTTCAAAGATCCACCTTGATGACTTTTGACGAACCGTGATACCGTGTTCCTATCTTCCCGGTTCTATCCTAAACTCTTGTGATTCAATATTTCATATTTTATATGTTCACAATGAATTCACTTTAGTTGTCCTTTCCTTAGCAAGATTTAAATAAAGTGCACAATGTCCTAAGTGTAGGGGAGTTTACTCCCACATGCTTAAACATTGAGGACAATGTTTATCTCAAGTGTAGGGGGGACTTCTATCGAAGTAAGTGGTCTTTTCCATGAATTTGCCCTCATTCTAACCGGAAAATTTGATTTTTCGACATTTTTCAAAATTTTTAATCTATTTTGGCCTAGTTGTATAGTTGCATTTTCCTTTATTATGTTTATTTTCTTTCCTTGCTAGAATAGATTTTCAATAAAGTGGTTTTAAATTTTTCTTAGTCGTGAACATTTTGACTCAACCCGAGTTTACTTACCTAAGTTTACTCTAACTAGTATCCTTAACGTGTTTAAGTCAAGTTTTGCTAGGCTTTTATATAGGGAGCTATAAAACGCGAAAGTCTTAACCCTCACGGATTAAGAACAAGAACTTTTCGCAAGTTCCTATAACTGATCCTAGAGAGTCGTTTATCAAGGGAACTTTAAAATGCGATTTCTAAAACTTGAAAAAGTCTAAGAATTTGCAAGATCCTATAGGCGACTCGAAAACCCAAAACTTTGATTTAATAGGCTAAGCATCCACGAGTCTCATTCCTTGAGATTTTAAACTGTGGAGAACGAGAGATGATAGAGTCAATTATAAGTTCGGTATTCTTTCGTGAATTTATGTGAGTTAATTATAAGCCTATTCTCCCTTCGCGTGTTAATAAATTTATCTGCAATAAATAAGGTTGTACGATTTAAAAGATTACTTAGCTTCTAGCCCAGATCGTTTAAAAGTTGCTCGGTACGGATTAGAGTTCATAGCCAAGGCATAACTTATTGAATCGGGATGCGAAGATTGGCGAGTCCGAAAAGGCCCTAACAAGGCATGAGGGCTATATTTTGTTGCTATAGATCCAAAAGTGATGTGAAGAATCATTTATCGAAAATCTATATGAAGGATCGAGACACACGACGAAAAGCAAGTACTCCCAAAAGATCATGGAGAAGTCTATCCAAAAAGACCCTAACAAGGTATGAGGATAAATAGATCCAAGTCCTAAAAGGAGGCAGATCGTTGTATATCAAAATCCAAAATAAAGATTGGAGAAAAATGAAGAAGTCGTGGTCCAAAGATGAAGAATCTCTCAGAACTTCAAGTGAAGAAATTCCTAGTATGAAGAGAATACCATAATTTCAAGAACGTCTCTCAAAGATTCGAAGTATGAAGTCGCTGCCAAAAATCGGTCCGAGAAAGGTCTCAAATCGTGAAGCAAGTTATGCCAAGATATGAACTTTATGAGGTCCCGAGAAGCAGTTTTAAAAGATTTGGTCTTTTAGCTAACTATTGATTAAATCGTTCACTTTATTTTCGGCCTAAATAACTATCGAAATAAGTCAAACAATGCATCCTCATGATCATTCAAGACAAAAATAAAATATAAGAGATACACCTAGGAATAAGGGAGTCTAAGTGAATAATTGGCCCACATGAATTCGTGTTAGCCTGCTAACTTATAATAACAATGATCTCGTTTTTAAGCTTGGTATGGGGAACGTGAAACTTGAGGATGATAAACGTTTATGGCAGCCAAAACCCAATGTAAGTTTTTAATTTCTTTACTTGATTCTATCTTTTCATATTTAGTATTTAATAAAGGCCAAGGTGGGTTATTTATGATAGAAAGTGTAAACCGTGCTTTAAAATTAATGCATTGCATGAGGGCATTGCAATGGTCAAGTGTAGGGGATTTAATAAGTGTGAAAACACTTATCCTTTTACCACTTATTTCCAATAATAACAAGACCAAAACGTGTGATTTATGTCGTAAAAGTCGGAATTATGCGTGGTTTGTGTTTTTATTGTGTTTTAGGACCAAATTATGAAAAAGGAAGAAAACACGGGTTTTTACGGGCTTTTATCGAAGAAAACGGGAAAAGACGAAGTCAGAAGATCAAGAGTGCAAAAAGAACGGAAGTCCAAGGCCTGTTCTGAAGATTTATCGAAGAAAAAAAAAGTCTAAAGACGGAAGTTTAACGAAGTCGAAGAACTTAAGTCTAATAGAAGAAGAAAATTAAAAGACAAGTTCAAATCCCGAGACGACATCGAGAAAAGACAAAGAATTAAAGTCGAGTCGAGAAAACGTGAAGAAAGCAAGAAAGAAGATGCAACACATGCACTCCTTCCACCTTCCCTATAAATACCCTCCTAATAGTCATTAGGAGGGTGTTAGTTAGTCTTTAATTTTTAGTTTTTTCATTTTTCACTTTTCTTTCTAGTTTTAGAGAGAGAAAGTCTTAAACTTTCTCTCAGTAAGTTTCATCTTTTCATTTAATCTTTCAAGATTAAACATTTTGTATTGCTTATTTTATTAATCAAGTTCTATTTAAGCTTTTAATCCTTAATCTCATTCTACATTTCTTTGATTTTTAGATTGATTTTGGTGCGAATTTCATATGATCCGTGTTGTTCTTAATGATTTCGTGCTTAAAAAGTTAATCTTTTGATCATTACCTAAGTTTTCATACGAATAAGCTTTGAGATCCTTGTGCTTATTGGCTTATTTTTATGATTACCTTATTTACTTATAAAAAGTTTTCTTAAAAAGTTCATGTTTTTATTGTTTGATCTAAAAGTTTGTTTATTTTGAGGTTTGATAAGTTGATACAATTGCTTATTCGATCTGGTTCAGTTTTGATTCGTTCAAGTTTTGTGTGAGCTTATTCATTATAGCTTATTACAAGCTTATAATCGAATCCCATATAAATCGGAAAGGGATTAAACCCCTTTCCGATTGTCACATTCCGAGCAGACGCCCCATCCCTCTTTCCGATTGTAAAATCGGAAAAGGGTTTTGAGTTTTCCGATCGCACCCACTATTATTCCGATCAGCACCCCATTTATTCCGAACATTAAGATGGTCGGATTAGGGTTTGTATATTCCGACGGTAAGTTTTTGGTATATTCCGATCGGGACTTTACCCCGTATTCCGATTAGTATTACTTTCTAGTTATTCCGATTGGGTGTGTTTATCAATATTCCGATTGTGTCATCTTTGGACATTCCGATTGAGTGTGTTTGTAAACATTCCGACAGCCTCATTTCCCATATTCCGATCACCAGATCAGAATATATTCCGATCTGGGCTATTGACGCCCATATTCCGATTGCAGCCATTTTGAGATATTCCGATCAGTGGTCATTTGTATTCCGATTAGAGTTTATTGTTTTTACATAGTCTCCAAGTGATAGCTTTGTTAAGTGTTTAAGTATTTTTCTTAATCTAGTCTTTAAGTTTTTTCAAGCATTTAATTTTAACTCGTCATTTTAGTATTAATCTTTAAACTTCTACTTTACTCAACGACACTTAAATTTCTTGCTATTATTTTAAAATAGATAATCAAATCCAAACCATTCTGTTGTTCACCAAAAGACGATTGAGTCGCACTTTGAACCAATAGTCAATTCGAAAGGATTCGGACGATAAGATTTTATACTTAGCCAAAATTCGAACATTACACATCCACCACAAGATAGTTTCCAATATCCATAAACCAAGGGGTGGCATCCTCTTGTGAAGAGATAGACATGAGTTCCTCAAGTGGAAAGGATTCATTAATTTCCTTATGAGGTAATTCTCCTTGGAAAGGATGCTCAAGTCTACTCAAGTGATCCGCCGCTAAATTCTCGGCTCCTTTCTTATCACGAATTTCTATGGAAAACTCTTGTAGCAACAAAACCCATCTCAAAAGCCTAGGCTTAGCATCTTGCTTTGTCATAAGGTACTTGAGAGCGGAATGATCCGTATACACTATGGTCTTCGAAATCACAAGATAGGGTCTAAATTTCTCAAAAGCATAAACAATAGCAAGCAACTCTTTTTCCGTAGTGGTGTAATGAAGTTGAGCACCCGTCATTGTCTTACTCGCATAGTGTATAGGTTCGAAATTCTTATTAACTCTTTCTCCTAAAACGGCCCCCGCGGCATAATCACTAGCATCACACATAAGTTCAAAAGGCAAAGCCTAATTTGGTGATACCAAAACGGGAGCCTTAGTCAAAATTTCTTTAAGAATCTCAAAAGACTCTAAACACTCTTGTTTGAATATGAAAGGAGCCTCTTTTCTAAGAGGTGGGTCATGGGTCTTGCTCCTAACTCCTTTCACCGTGGTGGGTTGAGGAAGTTTGGCAATAACATCTATTTTAGCCCGATCCACTTCTAAACCTTTGTTGGATATCTTATGTCCCAAAACTATCCCTTCTTTGACCATGAAATGGCACTTCTCCCAATTTAGAACAAGACGTGTTTCTTCACACCTTTTTAGCATACGTTCTAAATGGGAGAGATAAGAAGTGAATGAATCTCCAAAGACTGAGAAATCATCCATGAATACTTCCATTGTGTGCTCAACCATATCATGAAAGATGGCCATCATACACCTTTCGAATGTCCCCGGGCATTGCACAAGCCAAAAGGCATTCTCTTATAAGCAAATGTGCCATAGGGACAAGTGAATGTGGTCTTTTCTTGATCCTTTCGATCAATGGGTATTTGGAAATAACCTGAAAATCCATCTAGAAAGCAATAGTACTCATTTCCCGCTAAGCGTTCAAGCATTTGGTCCATGAAAGGTAATGGGAAATGGTCTTTCCTAGTAGCATCATTAAGCTTCCTACAGTCAATACAAACTCTCCAACCCGTGACAAGTCTAGTGGGAATCAACTCATTTTTCTCATTAGACATAACGGTGATTCCACCCTTTTTAGGCACACAATGCACCGCGCTAACCCATGGTGATTCGGATATTGGGTAAATCATACCCGCATCAACGAGTTTGATAACTTCCTTTTTGATGACCTCATGGATTTTTGGGTTAACCCTTCTTTGGTTTTGGATAGCGGGTTTGTAATCATCCTCCCATAAGGATTTTGTGAGTACAAAAGTTAGGATCAATTCCCCTTATGTCGGATATTTTCCAAGCTATATCTTTCTTATGCTTCTTAAGAACTTCTATAAGCTTATCCTTCTCCTCATCTTTCAAGTCTTTGGCTATGATAACAGGTAATTTGTCTTCTCCCTCTAAGAAGCATACTCAAGGTGTGATGGAAGATCCTTAAGCTCTAGGGAAGGTGGACTCTCAATAGAAGGTTTCACTAATGATGGATCATCATTAGTAACCTCCTGTGGAGTAGGTGAAGGAATGGGATCCTCATTGAGTAACTTTTGGATAATGAGAATGTCTTCTTCCCAATTGATGGGTGAATCATCATTTCCAAGAATGTTAGACTCAAATTCCTCTAAGAGGAAATCAATCTTTGCAAATGGTGTTAAGGAGAGAGCAATTGAGGCAACGGTCTCCACATGTGGAATGTTCTTACTATCACTCTTGCAAGCTTCATGAAAATGTTCATTACACACCTCATCAAGAACATCCACAATGTTTACGGTTTCACAACTTTGAGACTTCTTAGTGACTTTCCCCAACTTAAGCACTACTTTCTCCTCCTCTACTCTCATAATTAGTTCTCCTTCCGCCACATCAATAAGAGTACGACTCATCCTCAAGAAAGGTCTTTCTACAATAAGAGGAACTCTCGGGTCCATGTCATAGTCAACAACTACAAAATCCGCGGGGAATGTGAATTTATCAACCCCTACAAACACATCCTCCGCAATCCCTACCGGATAAGCTATTGAACGGTTTGCTAACTCAAGGGTCATCCTAGTAGGAGTGAGCTCGGGAAGAGAGAGTTGTTTCCAAACCGACAAAGACATCCAATTTATGCTTTGCCCAAGATCCGCAAGTGCCATGCAATTTTCCACCCCCAGGAAATTACAAGGGAACAAAAACCATCCCGGATCTCCAAATTTTGTTGGCAAAATCTCCAACAACACCGCGGAACAATTTTCATTCAATGACGTGTTAGGCATATCAACCAACTTTTCTTTGTTTGAGAGAAGGTCTTTGAACATTTTGGCAAACTTGGGCATGTAAGCTAGAGCTTCCACAAAGGATATATTGATATTCAATTGCTTAAACATCCTCAAAAAGTTAGAAACCTGAATGTCATCCTTATTCTTAAGCTTTTCCTTTCTCAATCTTGAAGGGTATGGAAGACTTGGTTTTGGTATAGGTTGAGTGGTAGTTGTTGAAGGACTCTCTTTGTTGGTTTCTTCATTGATAGGTGTGGAAGGTGAAGGAGTAGTAGGTGTAGGAGTGGAAGGTGTAGGCTTTGAAGTTGTAGAACTAGAAGGTGTAGACTTTGAAAGTGTAGGCTTATCACAAGAAGGAACCGTAGTAGGAGTTACCAAAGGAGGTGTAAGAGGAATTGAGGGATCAATGGTTGTCTTCCCACTCCTTGTAGTTATTGAATTTACATTTACTCTTGGATTGGTTTGAGTGTTGGAGGATAAAGCACCTTGTGGTCTTTGATTTAGGAGCAACATAAATTTCTTGTTTGTTTCCTCATGCATAGCCCTCAGTTGATCTTGAGTCCTCTTTTCACTCACACGGATTCTTCTTTTGGTCTCTTGATTCATCTTTTAAAGTAACTCAAAGGTGTCATTTTTCCCATACCCTTTATTATATCCTTGATTGTGGAAAGGTGGAGGTGGTTGGTGAAACCCTTGGTTATTTGCATGAAAGTTGTTTCCTTGATTGTGAAAGTTATTAGGCCCTCTATTGTTATTGTTTCCTTGGTAATTTCGCCTTGGCCCTTGATTTCTTTGAAGCAATTATGGAGGGTTTGGTTTGTTTTGGGTGGGTTGATGAGGAGGTAAACCAGGTAGAGCAATGTAATTGTTAAACTTGTAATAGAGGTGGTTAGGGTTGATGTTAGGTTTAAAGTGCTCTCTTTGTTCATCATGATAAGCATAGCATTCACCTTGAAAGTTTTCAACTTTATCATATTGCAAGTAAGAGCGAGGACATCCAACATGTTTCACAAGATGTTGGAAATTCACTTTATGTGACGACATTTAAGAATTCCCATTAGTTATCATAGTCACACACGCATAGACTAGATTAGGAAACTGTGTATAGTTTAGGCGGTGTGTGACTATATATACCCCTCCAAGGGTTCCAAGGAGGGGTTGTTGCTTGTGTTTTCATTTCACTTTAATACACTTTTTCTTTCTTTTACACACAACCTCTCTCTCTATATTCATCCATGGCTGCCACCATATACCACCCTATTAGACCACCGGATCCATAAATGGCAAACCCACAATTGGCACCAGAGCCATGGTTCAATTCTTAGATCGTCGTGTTTTTTGTTATTGCGTCCCAAATTTATTATAATTTTTTGTCACTGTCTTGGATCATTGTTTTTTTTCACACAACTTTCGGTCATCCTTGTCCATATCCAGTTTAAATACGTCCTGGTCTGGTTAACCATATTCAGCAGTCATGCTTTTTATTTGTCTCATGAGTCATGACTTTTCTGGTCAAAAGTTGTCTCATTTGGTTATCAAAACATATCTGTTTATATAACTATCACTTGCTTATGACTGGCCTCAAAATCAGTACATGATGGTTAGTGTATGGTTATAAGTATCATTTAGGGTTTAATTGTTTTATGGACATGAAGATGAAGATGAGCCCAGAAATGCCCAGAAACCCAGATTTGCCTAAAAAATCAGATTCAGCAAGATCCTAAAAATCAAGAAAAAGTACAACTTTTGGATAAGATTTCAGATGGTCACATTCCGATCGGAATATTGCGATCACATAAACCAGGGGTTTCTACTTGCGATCGAATATTTCGATAGCCCACTTGCGATGGCACGTTTCGATGGAACCAATGCGATGCAACCATTGCGATGGAACCATTGTGATAGAACCACTGCGATGGAACCATTACGATGGAACCATTGCGATGGAACCATTGCGATGGAACTATTGCGATGGAACCATTACGATATTGTGATGGAACCATTGCGATGGTGTCCATCAAGTTGCGATGGGACTGCGATGGTGTACATTGTGTAACTCATGCGATGAAGAAAACAGCATGACAAGTTTAAACATTTACCGAGACCAAGACTTGACCAGAACCAATATTACTCTTTACCCTTATAACTCCACAACACCAAATCTACCTATCCCATCGTCTCCTAACCCCCATCGTATCTAGACTCGAAACATAACAGAAAACAAAACAATCTCAGATTCTTTTCGTGATTGGTCATGTAAACCGAGATCTTATAAGATCAAAAGCCACGAATTTAATATCATCATAGATCTAATATTGGGTTATACCCATTTAATGTTCGAATAATAAGAAAGGTGTTTAACAAAATGATGAGACTGCTTTTATACATGGTCTCATCGTCCAAAACGGCCTTTAAATGCATTAAATATCATAAAATATACCAAATATATGCTCGTGTTTGTTACTTGTGTATTTTTAGGTACGGATATTGAGGAAATGGCAAAAGATCACAAGAATCAATCAAAAACGAACACGGGAAACGAAGTCGCACAATGAACCGGGCCCAAGTTTGGAATTTTGCAAAATGACCCTTGAAGAATTGAAGATTGTCAAGTTTAGTCCCTCATCTTTGAAGAACTTGTCACAATTGACCCTCCAAATATCAATTGTACAAGTATGGTCCTTGATGTTTGAAGATATTACAAGAAAAGTCCCTGAAATTTGAAGTTTGTACAAGTTAAGCCCTTGGAAAAAGTTTTTAAAACCTTTTGTGCCAAATTTGACAACTTACCAAAAGTTGTCATGTGTAAAACAAGAGCTGATGGATTTAATTACAAAGTGGAAAGAAGTGAATAGCTTGGGGACTGTGTCTGCCAAACCACCAAACCCTTACAACCAGTCACCACTTGCCACCTCATCACAACCCACCCAATAACCCATATCCTACCCAAACCCGTACCCACCACCCACCCACACCCGGTTTATTAAATAAACCAGGGTCAACACCCCAGTCAAACCCCCTTTTTTTTCCCTCCTTAACATTTATTTAAAATGTTAATCCCCTTTTTCAGATTAAAACAACCCTAATTAACCTATAAACCCTAATCCCCACCCAAATTAATTAAACCCTAAATCAAAGGGTTTTTGGCTTAAACACTCCAGATCACTAATTCCCTTTTATCTCACCTTTTCCCACCCAACACAACAAGACCACATGGCCTGTGGACCCCACCCCAGACCTCCCCTGCACCCGTCTCTTTCCCACAACCGTAAACCCGACCAAATGGACGACTCAGATGATCCCCTTGGTCCCCAAGCACATTTAGACGACCATGATCACTTCTTTACAGCTGGAATGTCACTCTCCATCACATGGGACGATTTGACCCAATTCAAAATCAAGACTTCAAGGGCATACTTGGCATTTTAGCAACTAGGGTTTTTAGTTTCTAGGACCTTCTTTCTAGTTGTATAAATAGAGACGACATGTGTCTCTATTTACTTGTTCCAGTTTTAGCATTTGGCATCTTGTAATTCCTTTTTTAAAATTAATGAAGTTTGGTGTTTGTGTTTAAACAAGAGTAATTCCTTTTATTAGATTTAAAAAGTTGTGTGTGGTGAAAATGCTAAGGCTGAGTTCCATCTAATTGTGTAACACATATTGTGTGTTGGATATATTCAGTTTTCAAAAGAGTTTTAAAAAGGTTTTTTTTTAATTTCAGAAAGTTTGAATAAAAAAAAGTGAAAGTGGATTTTGTTTTTGATTTTCTGAGATTGAGAGAGTTTTTAAAACGTGTTTTTAAAGTTTTGAAAGTTTGTGGAGAAAGATTTTAAGGAAGAAAAAAAGAAAAGCAGTATTGAATATTGTGCTTGGACTTCTCTTTTTTCTTCTTAGCAGGATTTGAGGAGATTTGTTTTGATCAAGGATCAGCACAAACCTCCAGTTTGTGGGAGGTCACAAAGCTGTCACAAAGGGACTTGGATGTAAGTCCCTTAGGTAATATCACTTTTCCCTTTTAATTATTCAGTTTTATTGGAAATTTATGTGATTTGGTTGAAACTGCATTCTAAGTGTGTAAAACTGATTGGATTTAAGTTCATAAGGTATATTATGCATGATAGGAGCTTTATGAATCAGTTTAGTGTAGCCTAGCATAGGATGTGTTTGAAAAAAGTTGAAAACAAAAACTTAAGTGGTGTTTGGATCTGCATGCTAGCTGATAATTTTGAAAGAACTTGTGTTTAAAACTTGCTAGATTCACTCCTTAGGGTAGCATTAGGTTGTTTGTGAGATTGGTTTTCAGTTTTGTGTAGTCTTAAACAAGTTTGTATGCACAAAAGTGGGTATTATTGCCAAAAATCAGGAAACTGCTTGTCTGGATGATTTTGGAGTGATTTTGTGCCTCAAGTTTGTAAATCTACTAGGATATAGGTTTAGGAAGGATTTGTGTTTGTTCATAGGCCATTTGTTGAGTTTGTATGCAAGATTTGAGACTTTGAACTTCATTTTTGTGCAATAAAATTGCATCAAACACCACCAGACCTGCATAAAGACCTCAGCAACCTTCTTTTGATCCTTTTGTGTATTTTTGTGATTTTTGCTAAGTGAGATTGTTGATTTCTGCTTGCATTTGACTCCCTACACTCCAAAGAGTGTAGGGGTGCCCTTGTTCCATCAAAATCACCACCAAACAAGCATTAACCAAGCCCTCTTGGTCAAAATTCACAAGTGAAGAACATTCACTTGTGCTCATCAGTCAACAAAGGAAATCTGGGCACGTCTTTGTTCATATTTGGCTTAATCTTGGATAAAATTAGATTGTGTTTGTGTTTTTGTGTTTATACAAGGTTACTGTTTGAGTGTTAAAAAAAAAAAAAAATTTAGTAAAAAGGTGCACCCTGCCTGGACTCGAACACGCGACCCCTCGTTGGGGGAGTAAACGTGTTAACCAGTGATCTAGATGCCCTTTTTACGTTAAGGTTTCATTTCAAAGTTTACTTAAGGCCTTTTTCACTTTAGCTTATATTAATAAGCCGTAGCCTTTTGGCTTATTTGTGGCTTATTGGATAAGTGTTTTTAGCTTATTTCATTTTTCCTAGGATAGTATTAGGCTTAAGGATTTTTCTGTTTAGAAACATTATTTTTCTCTTTATTTAATTAATTATTAGGATTATTTTTAGATTAAATTTTAGAAAGTCTATTAAAAATAGTAAACAGTAATTTAAAAATCCAAAAAAATAGTTCTAGGTTTTAATTTATATTTTTGAGGTTTACATTCAAAAAAAGTTTTCAAAAACTTTAATTTTTAATTTTATTTAATTTTAGGGTTTTTAGACAACTTTAAAAATTAATATAAAATTAATTAAAAGGTTTTAGGAACTTTAATTTGCATTTTCTTCTTAGTTAGAATATTTAGGATTTTTGAGAATTTTTTAGAATTTATTTAAGAACTTTTTATTTTTTGATTATTTTAATATTATTTTATTAAGGAAAATTCAAAGTTTAATTTTTAACTTTTTTTCAATTTTCCTAGATTCTAGACATTAAATTAGGAACTTTGTAACTTTCCAATTAATTTTTAGGCTTTTCATTTATTTTTTAGAATTAATTTAAGATTTAATAGATTTTAATAGTTTTTAGGAGTTTAAAAATAGTTTAATTTGGTTTTAAAATTTTTAAAAATAGTTTTTAGTTTAATTAGGTCATTTTTGAGGTTTACAAACTTGAAAACCTTGTTTGGGGCTTTTTAATATTTAAAAGTGATTTTTAGGGCTTTAATTAGCATTAAAAAGTCATTATTAAATTAATTAAAAGGTTTTAGCAAGTTTGGATTTTTTGTAAACTCTTAGAATTTTATTGTGGATTTTTAGTAATTTTTAGGAATTTTTAGGTTAAAATTTTAATTTTTGTCGTTTTTACGTTTCTACGTCTTAACTTTCTAGTAGTGTTTTTGTTATTTTTTTTTTATTTTTTCGTCTTCGTCATTTTCTCTTCTCCTTTCTTCTTATTAATAATCAAAAACATTAATCAATCATTCATTACACAACGCACTAGCCTCCTCGAGAACAAACTCACTTTTAGGGTCATTCACACACGGTTTTCCTAAATCGTCGTGCACGCTTACCCTATTTACGTTCTTTTTCCTAAAAGACGTATTTCTACGACTATCATTTTGGCGCCGCTGCCGGGGAGGCGTGTTGTGTTTTGATTGAACCATTGTTGTTTTTTATATTAGCCATAATAGTATTTGTATTAGTAGCACTCTACTAATACGTATTATCGTTTTTCGGTTTTTGTGTGAATATTATTAATATATTGTATACGTAGAACAATAAATTCACAAGTACTCCAAATACGTGAGCAATCACAACCTTGATTCGGGATTTCATCACTCGATCATTGTATTCGAATCTCAAACCAAAGAAAAAAGGCAAAAATAGATAAATACTTTCGTGAAGCTTAATTTTGATAATACAAACTATAAGGTGGGTATAAGGCGGTTGTATTTCACGACCTAAAGGAAAAAGGCTCTTAAGTGCTTCGCGCCGCCTCGTTTCCTCCGCTTGCTTGTGCGTATTTGATTTTGAGAGTGAATCGAGGGTTTTGCCGCCCAAAGTATTATTACATATCATATATATTTTCTTGGTTTCATTTGATTAAACCCTCTTGAACGATTTGGTGTTCCACCATCGTTCTAAAGTCATCGAAGGCGTTCACTCCACGTGATCGTTTTCATTCCTTGAGGCCTTTTTAATCAAGAGATTTGATTGAGGAGGAGATTTGTGGACTTTTTGTCTACTTAATACATTTCACCAATTTCCAAAAAGTTAATACAATCAAAAACCACAAAAAAATTGAAAAAACACAAAATACCAAAAAGAATCTTCTTTGCTCGTCTCCACGTTGTACGTGACGTTTATGCTCACTCGTAATCAAGCAAAACGTGTACGTAGACGAAAAAACAAAACTCCCACTCCAACTCATTCTAGTGAGGAGTCTCCTATTGACGAACCCATTGTACGAGAAGAACCAACCATGGCGAATCGAACTATGATGGAGTTACTTCAAGCACCCACCGAGGGTTATGGAGAAGCTATTGTGATTCCCGCAATCCTTGCGGAGAATTTTGAGGTGAAAACGGGTTTGTTGTCGATGATCCAAAACAACAAATTCCGTGGTGATGAGAAGGACAATTCCCACAACCATATCCGCCAATTTAATCGTCTTACCGCCACGTGCAAATTTAAGGATGTCTCGAATGACTCGATTAAGATGATGCTTTTTCCGTATTCCTTAGCGGGGTCCGCTAAAATTTGGTTAGAGAAAGAGCCACCCAATTCTATATTGACGTGGAAGGATCTCGTTTCAAAGTTTGTGAACCAATTTTTTCCGCCCTCTAAGACTACGCATTTGAAAAATGAGATTTCTAAATTTTCACAAGAATCAAATGAAAGTTTTTCTACGGCTTGGAATAGGTTTAAGGAGATGTTACATGAATGTCCTCATCACGGTTTTTCCGATTTACACCAAATAGACACGTTTTACAATGGACTTAACGATCATGAAAGAGATTATTTGAATGCCGCCGCGGGTGGTAATTTTTTGTGTAAAACGGTTGAAGAAGCTTTGGTCATAATTGAGAATAGGTCTAAAGTTTATAGCCCTCGTCACACACCGAGTGTTGCCAAAATGGGCTCATCATCGTCTCAAAGTATCAATGCATTACATGATGAGGCAAATGAAGAAAATCGGTTTTTCGATAGATTTGCTAACCTTATGTCCCATTAGAAGGCTCAAGAAGCTTCCAATTCCGCTTCGGTTAAAGCGGTTTCTAAGAGTTGTTTGTCGTGTGGGGGAGCTCATGATCTTTCCGAGTGCATTACCGCGGATGGTAACACTTCGAATGCTTTTGTAGCCACGGGAACTTACAACCAAATCGGTCAAGGTTCTCGTTCAAATCAAGCTCCACCAAATCAAAATGCTAATAATTATCGCAACAACAACCAAGGTGGAAATTACCAAGGAAATCAAAGAAATTATAACAAAGGTAATTACCAAAGTGGAAATGGGCAAATTTCAAACCAAAACCAAAACCGTGATTTTCAAAACAATGCCCAATGTTTTCAAAACGATCACACCAAAAATCTTCAAGGAGAGTTTTTGAGTTATGCAAAAGCTAATGATGCTAAATTTGATAACATGCAACGTGAAATGGTTAGCTTAAGATCCGAGTTGAAAAACGAGCTTAAAAACGAACTTGCTAATGAACTTAAAACTCATGCTAATAAAATGGAAGGAAATGTCACACGTCTCCAACAAAATCAACAAAAAATGGAGCAAGGACAACATGAGATTAAGCAAGAGTTGTTAAAAGCGGATGCTAGGCAATCTAAGTTTGAAGACCGTATGGCTAAAATGTTTGAAGCTATCATGTGTAAGCCCTCTTCTTCGGGTGGTCTTCCTAGTGATACCATCGTGAACCCGAAAGGAGAGTTGAAGGTTATTACTACTCGTAGTGGTAAAACTTTCAAAGAACCCATTTCTCGTCCAAGTACTTCTATGGAGAAGGAAAAAGAGAAAGAACCCGAGGTTATGGTTGAAAAGGAGCACATTACAAGCCCACGAAGTACCGCTCAAACCACACCTACGGTTGAACCCACACCTATCATGGAACCCGAGATTCCAAGGCCGATGCCTATGCCTAATTTACCCCAACCCACACCACCTTTACCCTACCCTTCAAGACGAGACAAGGAAAAGGCACAAGAACGAAATAATTATCAATTTGAACTCTTTATGAAAATGTTTCGTGACTTGCATTTTAATATAAGTTTTGCCGACGCCTTAGTCATGATGCCTCGATTTGCCGCGAACTTCAAAAGTATGTTGAATAACAAAGAGAAATTGCAAAAATCGTCTAGTTGTTCATCGGTTTTTCTAAGCCGCATACCTCAAAAGGTCGGTGATCCTGGAAAGTTTTTAATCCCATGTGCTATCCAAGACATGGAAGAATGCTACGCCTTGGCCGATCTTGGTGCTAGTATTAATTTGATGCCTCTTGAGATTTTTAAATCGCTCAATCTTCCCAATCTCACTCCTTCAAGAATGTCAATCGAAATGGCCGATCATTCTATGATTCTAGCTTGTGGAGTTGCCGAGGACGTCTTTGTGAAAGTTGGGAAATTCTATTATCCCGTGGACTTTATTGTTGTTGATA
This sequence comes from Glebionis coronaria, assembly GCA_025667525.1. NCBI lineage: Eukaryota > Viridiplantae > Streptophyta > Magnoliopsida > Asterales > Asteraceae > Glebionis > Glebionis coronaria. Next base: position 152,399 of record JANFOE010000980.1, on the reverse strand, counting down.
TTCCCATCGATCCTAAAGTTCCGTTAATTTTAGGTCGATCTTTTTTGGATACCTCGAGAGCACTTATCGATGTGCATGCAAGAAAAATCACTCTTCGTTTCAATGAGGAAGAACTCGTCATTAATGCAACCCAAAACTCCACTCTTTCTCATGTGTATTCGATCACATCTTTGTACAATGTCAATCCCATCAAAAGCATTTGCAAAAAGATTTCCAATAGAGTTTTAGGAGTTGTTGAGAAAAATGAAGTTCCGTCCCCTCCGCCGGTGGAGGTTAAGAGTGTTAAGCCTATGATTCCAATCTCGAGTGATTCTTCGGATGATGAATACGTTGATCCCGATGGGGAGGTTTTCTTTATTGACAAAAGATTTGAAAACTTGCCACCACCTAAATCAAAAAGATTTCAAAATGTGAGAATTTTTAGTGTGACTAACATTGTTTTAGATACACCAAATATTTTTGACAAAATTAAATCGGGTTTTCACAAAGAGAGCTTAAAAGATGAAAAAGGAAAAGATTTTGAATTTAATTTAAAAGATTTTTCTACAATTCTAACTCCGTCATCACCGCGTTTATTGAGTACTACAAGCTCGTCTTCTCCTTTTGACGATGCTTTGTGTGGACCTAGTGTGGGGGAATTCCCTTATGTTCCCTCCCCTTTCTCCACCGAGGACGAGATATTTGATCCTGGAATTGCTTTTGTAGGGAAATCTCGGTCTTCCACCGATGCAATAAATGGAAAATCTTTTCATTTGATTGGTGCGAGTCTACCTCGAGTAGCTCAATGTTTTGACTTACCCATTGTCCCACCCTTCTATTTCTTCTCTCCTATTTTCTTCTACCCCATTGGGGTTTGTGTTGAAGTGGCGTTGTTTCGTCTTTCATCCGAAAACGAAGACGCTATCTTTGACCCCGGTATACGTTTATCGGGTTTTTAAAGTACTCCACGTGCTTTTGGGCCTTGTTTATCATGTAAGCCCCACCAAAATTGACCACACCATGATTATCCCTAAATGATCACATTTATGGGGATTCGAGTCGAGCTTTTGACTCGGTTATCAAAAACAAGGTGCCTCGTGGGGGAGACCCATGCCTATCCATGTACATATTACTGCTTTCTAATGTAGTTAATGTGAGGGGATTTGTGCCCTTCCAACCTTTGTTCCGTGGTTGTTTGTGATATGTGGTTTTTAGATCATGATCTTCACGATTGGAGCCTCTCGTGTTTCGTTTTATGGGAGCACTCGATCGTTTGCTTTGGAGGCCTTTCCCAATATCCATATGATATATCCTTTTATGTTCTAACCTTAGGTTTTTAGCACACTTCATAAACGGCTATTAATTTATTGGTTACACCCTTTCCATGCTAGATTAGGCATTCGACTACGTCTCTAGTATGGGGGTGTTTGCACCCCTAGACTCGAAACATTGAGGACAATGTTTAACTTTAGTATGGGGGGTAAATAGATACTTGCCTTGCCAAACCTTCACGCTTTCCAAAGTTTATCTTTTTGTTTATCGTTTTGTTGCAAAATAAGGCTAAAAATGGCCAAATTTTAAAAATTTTCTCATGTTTTATAAGTGTTTGAAGACACGAATGTAGATTTTCCGATGGCGAGAATAAGAGTAATTTTTGACTCGACCGTGCTGTTGAGCACTTAGCTTTGATTCCTTAACTACACATTAGGCTAAGCCTCTTAAATGAGGACGAGAAATGATAGAGTTAATTATAAGTTACTATGCTAAACGTAGAGTACTCGTATTCTTTCAAAAACTCATGAGTTCTCGTTGTTTGCTTATTCTCCCTTCGCTTGTAAATATTTTTTGCTTAATAAATATTGACTTAGCGGTTTAGTTAGGATTGTTGGGTTTCTAGTCTTTTCTAGTAGCTTACGTGTAATTAAATTGGGAAGACATTAAGGTATCGCCAGCGTCACGGTTTTGAAGTATTGGCAACCCGAATAATCAAAAGCTTCACCTAATAATAAGATTTCAAGTGCTCACCAAAATCTAGCAAACAATTTGAAGCCCCACAAGGCCTAAAATCTATGCAAAATTGAAAGTGAATCAAGCCTTAATCTTCGAAGCTTTAAAGATCCAAAATTCGCTTTAGCGTGAGGATATACGTCTTTGGCTAATAAAACCACCGATGAGGAGGATAATAAAAGGCAAGGCAAGACCGAAGTCATAATAAAAGCTTCATGGCGAAGTTGAATAAAAGATGGAGGTAAACCAAATATAATAAGGTCCTTCCGTTAGGGGGCGTATAAAAGTCTTGGTAATAAGTCTCATGTTCAAAACCGTTATAAAACCGTGTTTATCGATTCTTCTTGTCAACTTAATTTTTTGACATCGTTGTCTATTAGGAGGGGTTATTGATTTGATGGTCTTAGTTACACCGTTAGGACTCTATTTTTAGACCTAAATCTCTATTATCGCATAAGTCAACAATGTATCCTCGTGATCATTAAGACATAATAAAATATAAGAGATACAACTTAGGAATAATGGGAGAATAAGTACGTGATTAGGGCATATGAGTAGTGGTAGCATTACTAACTTATAATGACAATGATCTCGTTGCACGCTTGGCATGGAATAAAGGTGAAAATCAAGGACCATGAAATTATTTCTAACGAAGCATTCACGTGTTCTTGTTCTATGAACCTAAACGTCCCATTTTGCGATGAAAATCATACATTATGTCTAAAACGCAAGTAGTAGTAGTAATAGTAGTATTGTAGCTAGTTTATCATTTCAATAAATTGAATAAAATTAAATTGTGGAGATGCTTTGATACTTTATTCTAGCATTACGTGAGGGCACGGCAATGGTTTAGTATGGGGGAGTGATGAGACTGCTTTTATACATGGTCTCATCGTCCAAAACGGCCTTTAAATGCATTAAATATCATAAAATATACCAAATATATGCTCGTGTTTGTTACTTGTGTATTTTTAGGTACGGATATTGAGGAAATGGCAAAAGATCACAAGAATCAATCAAAAACGAACACGGGAAACGAAGTCGCACAATGAACCGGGCCCAAGTTTGGAATTTTGCAAAATGACCCTTGAAGAATTGAAGATTGTCAAGTTTAGTCCCTCATCTTTGAAGAACTTGTCACAATTGACCCTCCAAATATCAATTGTACAAGTATGGTCCTTGATGTTTGAAGATATTACAAGAAAAGTCCCTGAAATTTGAAGTTTGTACAAGTTAAGCCCTTGGAAAAAGTTTTTAAAACCTTTTGTGCCAAATTTGACAACTTACCAAAAGTTGTCATGTGTAAAACAAGAGCTGATGGATTTAATTACAAAGTGGAAAGAAGTGAATAGCTTGGGGACTGTGTCTGCCAAACCACCAAACCCTTACAACCAGTCACCACTTGCCACCTCATCACAACCCACCCAATAACCCATATCCTACCCAAACCCGTACCCACCACCCACCCACACCCGGTTTATTAAATAAACCAGGGTCAACACCCCAGTCAAACCCCCTTTTTTTCCCTCCTTAACATTTATTTAAAATGTTAATCCCCTTTTTCAGATTAAAACAACCCTAATTAACCTATAAACCCTAATCCCCACCCAGATTAATTAAACCCTAAATCAAAGGGTTTTTGGCTTAAACACTCTAGATCACTAATTCCCTTTTATCTCACCTTTTCCCACCCAACACAACAAGACCACATGGCCTGTGGACCCCACCCCAGACCTCCCCTGCACCCGTCTCTTTCCTACAACCCTAAACCCGACCAAATGGACGACTCAGATGATCCCCTTGGTCCCCAAGCACATTTAGACGACCATGATCACTTCTTTACAGCTGGAATGTCACTCTCCATCACATGGTATGATTTGACCCAATTCAAAAATCAAGACTTCAAGGGCATACTTGGCATTTTAGCAACTAGGGTTTTTAGTTTCTAGGACCTTCTTTCTAGTTGTATAAATAGAGACGACCTGTGTCTCTATTTACTTGTTCCAGTTTTAGCATTTGGCATCTTGTAATTCTTTTTTTAAAATTAATGAAGTTTGGTGTTTGTGTTTAAACAAGAGTAATTCCTTTTATTAGATTTAAAAAGTTGTGTGTGGTGAAAATGCTAAGGCTGAGTTACATCTAATTGTGTAACACATATTGTGTGTTGGATATATTCAGTTTTCAAAAGAGTTTTAAAAAGGTTTTTTCTTAATTTCAGAAAGTTTGAATCAAAAAAAGTGAAAGTGGATTTTGTTTTTGATTTTCTGAGATTGAGAGAGTTTTTAAAACGTGTTTTTAAAGTTTTGAAAGTTTGTGGAGAAAGATTTTAAGGAAGAAAAAAAGAAAAGCAGTATTGAATATTGTGCTTGGACTTCTCTTTTTTCTTCTTAGCAGGATTTGAGGAGATTTGTTTTGATCAAGGATCAGCACAAACCTCCAGTTTGTGGGAGGTGACAAAGCTGTCACAAAGGGACTTGGATGTAAGTCCCTTTGGTAATATCACTTTTCCCTTTTAATTATTCAGTTTTATTGGAAATTTATGTGATTTGGTTGAAACTGCATGCTAAGTGTGTAAAACTGATTGGATTTAAGTTCATAAGGTATATTATGCATGATAGGAGCTTTATGAATCAGTTTAGTGTAGCCTAGCATAGGATGTGTTTGAAAAAAGTTGAAAACAGAAACTTAAGTGGTGTTTGGATCTGCATGCTAGCTGATAATTTTGAAAGAACTTGTGTTTAAAACTTGCTAGATTCACTCCTTAGGGTAGCATTAGGTTGTTTGTGAGATTGGTTTTCAGTTTTGTGTAGTCTTAAACAAGTTTGTATGCACAAAAGTGGGTATTATTGCCAAAAATCAGGAAACTGCTTGTCTGGATGATTTTGGAGTGATTTTGTGCCTCAAGTTTGTAAATCTGCTAGGATATAGGTTTAGGAAGGATTTGTGTTTGTTCATAGGCCATTTGTTGAGTTTGTATGCAAGATTTGAGACTTTGAACTTCATTTTTGTGCAATAAAATTGCATCAAACACCACCAGACCTGCATAAAGACCTCAACAACCTTCTTTTGATCCTTTTGTGCATTTTTGTGATTTTTGCTAAGTGAGATTGTTGATTTCTGCTTGCATTTGACTCCCTACACTCCAAAGAGTGTAGGGGTGCCCTTGTTCCATCAAAATCACCACCAAACAAGCATTAACCAAGCCCTCTTGGTCAAAATTCACAAGTGAAGAACATTCACTTGTGCTCATCAGTCAACAAAGGAAATCTGGGCACGTCTTTGTTCATATTTGGCTTAATCTTGGATAAAATTAGATTGTGTTTGTGTTTTTGTGTTTATACAAGGTTACTGTTTGAGTGTTAAAAAAAAAAAATTTTTGTAAAAAGGTGCACCCTGCCTGGACTCGAACACGCGACCCCTCGTTGGGGGAGTAAACGTGTTAACCAGTGATCTAGATGCCCTTTTTACGTTAAGGTTTCATTTCAAAGTTTACTTAAGGCCTTTTTCACTTTAGCTTATATTAATAAGCCGTAGCCTTTTGGCTTATTTGTGGCTTATTGGATAAGTGTTTTTGGCTTATTTCATTTTTCCTAGGATAGTATTAGGCTTTAGGATTTTTCTGTTTAAAAACATTATTTTTCTCTTTATTTAATTAATTATTAGGATTATTTTTAGATTAAATTTTAGAAAGTCTATTAAAAATAGTAAACAGTAATTTAAAAATCCAAAAAAATAGTTCTACGTTTTAATTTATATTTTTGAGGTTTACATTCAAAAAAAGTTTTCAAAAACTTTAATTTTTAATTTTATTTAATTTTAGGGTTTTTAGACAACTTTAAAAATTAATATAAAATTAATTAAAAGGTTTTAGGAACTTTAATTTGCATTTTCTTCTTAGTTAGAATATTTAGGATTTTTGAGAATTTTTTAGAATTTATTTAAGAACTTTTTATTTTTTGATTATTTTAATATTATTTTATTAAGGAAAATTCAAAGTTTAATTTTTAACTTTTTTTCAATTTTCCTAGATTCTAGACATTAAATTAGGAACTTTGTAACTTTCCAATTAATTTTTAGGCTTTTCATTTATTTTTTAGAATTAATTTAAGATTTAATAGATTTTAATAGTTTTTAGAAGTTTAAAAATAGTTTAATTTGGTTTTAAAATTTTTAAAAAGATATTTTTTAGTTTAATTAGGTCATTTTTGAGGTTTACAAACTTGAAAACCTTGTTTGGGGCTTTTTAATATTTAAAAGTGATTTTTAGGGCTTTAATTAGCATTAAAAAGTCATTATTAAATTAATTAAAAGGTTTTAACAAGTTTGGATTTTTTGTAAACTCTTAGAATTTTATTGTGGATTTTTAGTAATTTTTAGGAATTTTTAGGTTAAAATTTTAATTTTTGTCGTTTTTACGTTTCTACGTCTTAACTTTCTAGTAGTGTTTTTGTTATTTTTTTTTATTTTTTCGTCTTCGTCATTTTCTCTTCTCCTTTCTTCTTATTAATAATCAAAAACATTAATCAATCATTCATTACACAACGCACTAGCCTCCCCGAGAACAAACTCACTTTTAGGGTCATTCACACACGGTTTTCTAAATCGTCGTGCACGCTTACCCTATTTACGTTCTTTTTCCTAAAAGACGTATTTCTACGACTATCACAAAACTGTTAAATCCAGTATTTGCTTCGATTTGACACATAAAAAATGACATGCAATCACTCTAATTAAACCTACCCGAGACCATAGCAATTGATCTTGAAGCTACGTAAATTGGTTTATAGATGATCTGATGAGCATGATTGATTTGATTCATTTGACTCATTCGAAACACTTGATTGGTTTCATGGTTTTGATTTATAATGATGGAGGTTGCGTTTGTTCAAAAAGAAGTATTGATGAGATGTGATGAGATTCAAGCAGTAACTGAGTTTGACTTACAACCACTCAGTTAAGAGTTTCGTGATTTGAGATGAGATTGTTAATTTGTTCATGTGGTTTGAGTAGAGATGAGATGTGATGATTTTTGGGAGATTAGATGAAACAGATTGGACGGAGTATTCTATGTGTTTGGTGGCGATGAAGAATGATTAGGGTTTACCTAATCTTTAGGGTTAGGGGGATTTATATCCCATTTGATTGGACCGGGTTCTAATTTGGACTTGGGCCTAGATTTGTCGACTTTAATTAAACAAGGATCCTTCAAGTGATATTTAGGCATGACATTTGGTTCGGATATGGTTTGTGAACGGATGATGGGCCGAGTATATGCTTATACTACAAATTTGATGTCAAAATTATTATTTTAGACAAAATCTGTAATATTATGTCATATTTTGGCCATAATCGTGACTTGACAATGATTGGGTGACGAGACAAACGTGACAAAATTTATCTTGACGAGACCAAGAAAAATGGGTATATTTTTTAATAGCTACGGATGTTTAATCGGGAATTATTATTTGACATTGAATACGAATTTATTGAAGGCGTGAACTTATTTTATCTTTGAAGATAACTTGCTCGTGCTTAATCTTAGAATGAAAACTTGTTAAATCTAGTTTCCGGGTTCGTGGTGGTTGGTTGATGACTTGGATAACTATCACATTAATGAGTTACATTGTTGTACTCAGTGTCACGCGCATAGTCGACGTGGATAATTTCAAGAGGTGTTGTGCTTATATACGTCTTCAGTAATGTATTGGGTACTTAGAGATTTCTCCACCGTTCCTCATTCAACAATAGTGCAAGCTTAAGTCACAAGATCGAATGATTTTTATTTAGTTTCATGTTTGATGTATCTGGTTCATTCTATCAGTGGTCACTTCAAATTACGTACAAGGGGGTTGGTAAAGATAGCTATGGAGAGTTTATGAGTAAAGAATTTTGATCAGCAACTGATTCTCACAAAATATAAAATTCAGCTTATTTATTATTCTCACGAGATTTCAGGTACATGTGCGTACGATTGATTGCTGGTTCCGAGTTTCGAAACCATCAAGGGGGAAGAAGAAGACATATTAAACGCACAACGAGTACACGTAACGAACTTCATGCCTTCTTTTGATTTGACGACATTCCGGGAAGACATTTGTCATAACCGTAGAGTAAATCAGTGTTTTAACTCGTGGCGTTATCAATCTCTATACGATACAGTATTGTTTGATGTTTAATTGTTTTGAGGTTGCAATTATTCATCATCATTATCTTATATGGAGAGATATACACTTCCGGGACTTAATTGACTCTGGTGCATCTCCGGAAGAAGATATGTGCATTTTCGGGACTTAATTGACTCTGGTGTTACGATTTCAACTTCATGAATGGGATAAAGTGTCTACTTTAGTATTTGATCTTCATACATGGGATTGGTTTACTTTCTTCAACTACGTGGGGGAAGAAATGTTTTGATTCTTTCTAGTATGCATAACTTGAACTCTCAGGGGGAAGAAAAATTCAGAAGAATTATTCAAGCGTGAGAAGAGAAGTTGTTGATCTACTTGGTGTGCCCCAAAGTTGCAGTCTGATGTTGAAGTTTTGTACACCTTTAGGAAAAGGATGACAAATAGTGGTAAGCGTTAAGTGTCGGTTTAGGAAAACCGTGTGTAAATGACCCTAATAAGAGTGAGTTCGTTCTCGAGGAGGCTCGTGTGTTGTGAATTGAATTGATTTGATTGATGATTTTATTAAGAAGAAAAGAGAATAGGATAGAAATGAGAAAGGAAAGACGAGACGAAAACGGATTAAACTACGACGAAAAAGGCGTAAACGTAAAACCGTAAAACTACAAAAATTAAAATTTTAAACCTAAAAATTAATTAAAAGCTAAAAGTAGTCCAAAATAATATAAATAAGAAATAAAATCCAATAAAAATATTTTAAAACCTTTTATTAATTAAATATTCAATTTTAAATGCTAATTAAAGCCCTAAAATTAAATATAATTAATCAAAATGTCCAAAATATGATTTTATTGAACAAATAACTTACTTATATTATCTAAAGACTAAAAAGCAGTTTTCCTAATTTAAATACTATTTTTCTATTTTTAAATTACTAAAAACTATTTTAAAACTAAAATAATTATAAAAAATGATAAAATAATGCTAAAAATAATCTACCAATTTTAAGAATCCTAAATAACTCTAATGAACAGAAGAAAAATGAAAAAGTTTGAAAAATAATAAATTTTTCACTAAAAGACAAAACTAGTTCAATTAAAACCCTAATTAACTTAAATTAATTCTAGAAATTAATAAAAAGATGAACAGTAAAATCTTATTTAACCAAAAATCTTAAAATAATATTCTAAGTTCAGGAAAATTGATTAAACTGAAAAATATGACTTTTTGGCACTAAAAGACAAAAACAGAAACATTAAAAATTAATTAAAAATGCAATAAAACCTAAAAATTACCAAATGAACAGTAAATAAAAATCTAATTAATCAGAAAAGTCAAAAATAAAATAAAAAAAATAATAAAACAAGTTTGAAGTCCTAATTCCAATTTTTGAGCACTAAAGACAAAAAAGAAAGAAAACTGATAGTGACCTTTGCTGGACTTTTGTCCTGTTGCTTAGCAGGGGAAACAAGTGAGCTACCAGTGGGAAGTTTGTTCCCACTGCTAGTTTTAATTTTTGTGCAGTTGAGTAATAAGCTTAGGAAAGCTTAATTGGTGGCTTATTTTGGACAAAAAGGCACCCTTATACTCTTTGGAGTATAAGGAGTCAGATTAAGCACAAAAAACAAGCAATCACTTCACAAAACTCCACACAATAAGCATCAAAAGTTTCTGAAAAGTCCTATGGGTAGGTCTGGTCCCTATTAGCCAAGTTACATGCACAAACACGATTTTCTAAGGCCAATTACTTGCATCCAATCACACCAAATAGCATACAATTGATACACAACCCTCAAACAACCTATTATCTATCAGTTTACAAGATTTGGAGGCAAATTCCACACAAATTCAAGCACAAAGAGCAGTTACTGGATTTTAGGTGTATGGCCAATATTTTTACATGCAACCTTGTGTAAAATCTATCCAAACTAAAACCTTAATGCACATAACACTTAGTAACAACTAAAGAAATGTTTTTAATCAGGTTTAAGCAAGTTTGATGTCAGAAAACTCAATTTAATCCTTATCCCAAACACCCCTTAATAGACTGAAATCAAAATTTTCAAACAAAATTCATCCAAAACTCATCCAATCTGATTTAAAGTGCTACTATCATGCATATACACCTAACAAGAGCAATTACTAACAGCTAAACAAACAAACAACACCTTTCATGCAATTCACACAAATCACATAATTTTTCAGAAACTAAAAAAAATGAAATAGAAACAAGAGACTACCTTAAGGGTCCTACATCCAGGACCCTTAGTGACTGCCAAGTCACCTCCTTTCAGGTCCGGACCTGAGCTGGACCTTTAACAACACTCCTTCAACAAACCTGCAAATCAAACAAGAACAAACACAAAAATACACTTTCTGATTTTTTTAAAACTTTTAAAACCTTTTGAAAAACCTTTTCAATACTTCTCAAATATGTTACTTTCAAAAACACCTTAATCCAACAACTTACAATCCTCAAAATCAAATCTTGAAACAATTTCCACCAAGAAATTTTCCAAATTCAGAAACTTTTTCTGAAAAATTTCAAAACATGAAATGTTTTGAACAAATATGAATGGAACTCAGATTTTACTCAACAAATAAATACCAACTTTTAAAAACAGTAAAAGGAATTACATTTATATAAAAATACCAACTTTAATTTCTTAAAAAGGAATTACAATTTTTGGAGTAAAATCTGGAACAAAGTGTATGAGTGACAGGCCACTCATACTTATACTAGTCTATAGAAGAACCTAGAACACTAAAACCCTAATAAGAAAAGCCCTAAAATGCCCTTGCTGTTTGACTGAAAATTGGTCAAAAAATGGCATCTTGTGAGTCTTGTACTTGGCCAGCTGTTGGAACTTCATCCTGGGCGTTTGTTTGAGCTTGGAGGACAAGGAGTTGATCACAAACGTTGATTTGGTCGGGTTATAGGGTTTGGGGGAAAGAGACGTGTGCAGGGGAGGGGTCCACAACCACATGGGTGTGTTGTGGATGGAATCTGGGTTGGGGGATTGGTTAATGGTGGGGTGAATAGTAAATCTGGAAAGATTGGGTTAAAAACCCTTTGTTTTGGGTAAATGAGTTTTTAGGGTTTATGGGATTAAGAACATGGGATTAGGGTGCGTTTAATCCTTCTTGGGTGGGGTTAGTTTAAAAATCATGTTTGGAGGGAAATAATGTGGGGTGTTGACTGGGTGTTTGACCTAGTTTAATAAATAAACTTGGGTTTTGGGTATTAGACTGGGTAGGGTCGGGTAGGGTATGGGTAAATGGGTTTTTGGGTAGGTATTGTTGACGTGGCAAGATGTGAGTGGTGGTGGGAGTTTTGTTGGTTGGCAGAATTGGCCCCCAATCTTCTCTCTTTTGTTCACTTTGTAAATAATAACCATCAACGCCTAATTTCCCTTTAACAACTTTTGGCAAGTTGTCAAATTTGGCACAAATACTTCCAAAACTTTTATCAAGGACCTTTAATGCATTTTCTTCATTTTCCAAGGGCTGATCTTGTATAGTCTTCAAAATTTAGGGACCCTATTCATAATATTGAATATTTGAGGGGTATAAAGTGTAAATCTTCAAAAGTTGAGGGACCAAACTTGACAATCTTCAATTCTTCAAGGGCATTTTTGTAAAATCCAAACTTAGGCCCGGTTCATTGTGCGGCTTCGTTTCCTGTGTTCGTTTTTGAATGATTCTTGTGATCTTTTGCCATTTCCTCAATATCCGTACCTAAAAATACACAAGTAACAAACACGAGCATATATTTGGTATTTTTGATGATATTTTATGCATTTTAAGCTCGATTTGGATGATGAGACCATGTATAAAAGTAGTCTCATCACTCCCCCATACTAAACCATTGTCGTGCCCTCACGCAATGCTAGAATAAAGTATCATAGCATCTCCAAAATTCATTTTATTCATTTTATTGGAACGATAAACTAGCTACACTACTACTATTGCTACTACTTGTGTTTTAGACATAATGTATGATTTTCATCGCAAAATGGGACGTTTATGTTCATAGAATAAGAACACGTGAATGCTTCGTTAGAAATAATTTCATCGTCCTCGATTTTCACCTTAATTCCATGCCAAGCGTGCAACGAGATCATTGTCATTATAAGTTAGTAATGCTAACACTACTCATATGCTCTAATCACGTACTTATTCTCCCATTATTCCTAAGTTGTATCTCTTATATTTTATTATGTCTTAATGATCACGAGGATACATTGTTTGACTTATGCGATAATAGAGACTTAGGTCTAAAAATAGAGTCCTAACGGTGTAACTAAGACCATCAAATCAATAACCCCTCCTAATAGACAACGATGTTAAAAAATTAAGTCGACAAGAAGAATCGATAAACACGGTTTTATAACGGTTTTGAACATGAGACTTATTACCAAGACTTTTATACGCCCCCTAACGGAAGGACCTTATTATCTTTGGTTTACCTCCATCTTTTATTCAACTTCGCCATGAAGCTTTTATTATGACTTCGGTCTTGCCTTGCCTTTTATTATCCGCCATCATCGGTGGTTTTATTAGCCAAAGACGTATATCCTTACGCTAAAGCGAATTTTTGATCTTTAAAGCTTCGAAGATTAAGGCTTGATTCACTTTCAATTTTGCATAGATTTTAGGCCTTGTGGGGCTTCAAATTGTTTTCTAGATTTAGGTGAGCACTTGAAATCTTATTATTGGGTGAAGCTTTCGATTATTCGGGTTGCCAATACTTCAAAACCGTGACGCTGGCGATACCTTAATGTCTTCCCAATTTAATTACACGGAAGCTACTAGAAAAGACTAGAAACCCAACAGTCCTAACTAAACCGCTAAGTCAATATTTATTAAGCAAAAAATATTTACAAGCGAAGGGAGAATAAGCAAACAACGAGAACACATGAGTTTTTGAAAGAATACGAGTACTCTACGTTTAGCATAGTAACTTATAATTAACTCTATCATTTCTCGTCCTCATTTAAGAGACTTAGCCTAATGTGTGTTAAGGAATCAAAGCTAAGTGCTCAACACGCACGGTCGAGTCAAAAATTACTCTTATTCTCGCCATCGGAAAATCTACATTCGTGTCTTCAAACACTTATGAAACATGAGAAAAATTTTAAAATTTGGCCATTTTTAGCCTTATTTTGCAACAAAACGATAAACTTTGGAAAGCGTGAAGGTTTGGCAAGGCAAGTATCTATTCACCCCCCCATACTAAAGTTAAACATTGTCCTTAATGTTTCGAGTCTAAGGGTTGGAAAACCCCCATACTAGAGACATAATCGAATGCTTAATCTAGCATGGAAAGGGTGTATCCAATAAGTAATAGCCGTTTATGAAGTGTGCTAAAAACCTAAGGTTAGAACATATAAGGATATATCATTTGGATATTGGGAAAGGTCTCCCAAGCAAACGATCGAGTGCTCCCATAAACGAAACACGAGAGGCTCCAATCGTGAAGATCATGATCTAAAAACCACAATGCACAAACAACCACGGAACAAAGGTTGGAAGGGCACAAATCCCCTCACATTAAACTACATTAGAAAGCAATAATATGTACATGGATAAGCATGGGTCTCCCCCACGAGGCACCTTGTTTTTGATAACCGAGTCAAAAGCTCGACTCGAATCCCCATAAATGTGATCATTTAGGGATAATCATGGTGTGGTCAATTTTTGGTGGGGCTTACATGATAAACAAGGCCCAAAGACAACCGGTATAAAGGACTAAGTCCTTTGATGGTGTAAAATACCGGGATCGAAGATGGCGTTCTCGTTTTCATTGGAAAAACAAATCAACGCCACTTCATCAATGGTCAACAAAAACTCAAAGAGTTTCAAGAAAATAGGAGAGAAGAAATAGAAGGGTGGGACAATGGGTAAGTCTTGAAAACATTGAGCTACTCGAGGTAGACTCGCACCAATCAAATGAAAAGATTTTCCATTTATTGCATCGGTGGAAGACCGAGATTTCCCTTTATAAGCAATTCCAGGATCAAATATCTCGTCCTCGGTGGAGAAAGTGGAGGGAACATAAGGGGATTCCCCCACACTAAGTCCACACAAAGCATCGTCAAAAGGAGAAGACGAGCTTGTAGTACTCAATACACGTGGTGATGACAGAGTTAGAGTTGTAGAAAAATCTTTTAAATTCAATTCAAAATCTTTTCCTTTTTCATCTTTTACACTCTCCTTGTGAAAACCCGATTTGATTATGTCAAAAATATTTGGTGTATCTAAAGAAATGTTAGTCACACTAAAAATTCTCACATTTTGAAATCTTTTGGGTTTAGGTGGTGGCAAGTTTTCAAATCTTTTGTCAATAAAGAAAACTCCCCCATCGGGATCAACGTATTCATCATCCGAAGAATCACTCGAGATTGGAATCGTAGGCTTAACACTCTTAACCTCCACCGGCGGAGGGGACGAAACTTCATTTTTATCAACAACTCCTAAAACTCTATTTGAAATCTTTTTGCAAATGCTTTTGATGGGATTGACATTGTACAAAGATGTGATAGAATACACATGAGAAAGAGTGGAGTTTTGGGTTGCATTAATGACGAGTTCTTCCTCATTGAAACGAAGAGTGATTTTTCTTGCATGCACATCGATAAGTGCTCTCGAGGTATCCAAAAAAGATCGACCTAAAATTAACGGAACTTTAGGATCGATAGGAATGTCAACAACAATAAAGTCTACAGGGTAGTAGAACTTTCCAACTTTCACAAAGACGTCCTCGGCAACTCCACAAGCTAGAATCGTAGAATGATCGGCCATTTCGATTGACATTCTTGAAGGAGTGAGATTTGGAAGATTGAGCGATTTAAAAATCTCAAGAGGCATCAAATTAATACTAGCACCAAGATCGGCCAAGGCGTAGCATTCTTCCATGTCTTGGATAGCACATGGGATTAAAAACTTTCCTGGATCACCGACTTTTTGAGGTATGCGGCTTAGAAAAACCGATGAACAACTAGATGATTTTTGCAATTTTTCTTTGTTATTCAACATACTTTTGAAGTTCGCGGCAAATCGAGGCATCATGACTAAGGCGTCGGCAAAACTTATATTAAAATGCAAATCACGAAACATTTTCATAAAGAGTTCAAATTGATAATTATTTCGTTCTTGTGCCTTTTCCTTGTCTCGTCTTGAAGGGTAGGGTAAAGGTGGTGTGGGTTGGGCAAAGTAGGCACTGGCAACGGACTTGGAATCTCGGGTTCCATGATTGGTCTTGGTTCAACCGTAGGTGTGGTTTGAGTGGTACTTTGTGGGCTTGTAATTTGCTCCTTTTCTACCACAACCTCGGGTTCTTTCTCTTTTTCCTTCTCCATAGAAGTACTTGGACGAGAAATGGGTTCTTTGAAAGTTTTACCACTACGAGTAGTAATAACCTTCAATTCTCCTTTCGGGTTTACGATGGTATCACTAGGAAGACCACCCGAAGAAGAGGGCTTACACATGATAGCTTCAAACATCTTAGCCATACGGTCCTCAAACTTAGATTGCCTAGAATCCGCTTTTAACAACTCTTGCTTAATCTCATGTTGACCTTGCTCCATTTTTTGTTGATTTTGTTGGAGACGTGTGACATTTCCTTACATTTTATTAGCATGAGTTTTAAGTTCATTAGCAAGTTCGTTTTAAGCTCGTTTTTCAACTCGGATCTTAAGCTAACCATTTCACGTTGCATATTATCAAACTTAGCATCATTAGCCTTTGCATAATTCAAAAAATCTCCTTGAAGATTTTTGGTGTGATCATTTTGAAAACCTTGGGCATTGTTTTGAAAATCACGGTTTTGGTTTTGGTTTGAAACTTGCCCATTACCACTTTGATAATTACCTTTGTTATAATTTCTTTGATTTCCTTGGTAATTTCCACCTTGGTTGTTGTTGCGATAATTATTAGCATTTTGATTTGGTGGAGCTTGATTTTGGCGGGAACCTTGACCGATTTGGTTATAAGTTCCCGTGGCTACATAAGCACTCGAAGTGTTACCATCCGCGGTAATGCACTCGGAAAGATCATGAGCTCCACCACACGACAAACAACTCTTAGAAACCGCTTTAACCGAAGCGGAATTTGAAGCTTCTTGAGCTTTCCAATGGGACATAAGAGTCGAAAACCTATCGAAAAACCGATGTTCCTCATTGGCTTCATCTTGCAAGGCTTTGATACTACGAGACGATGATGAGCCCATTTTGGCAACACTCGGTGTGTGACGAGGGCTATAAACCTTAGACCTATTCTCGATTATGACCAAAGCTTCTTCAACCGTTTTACACAAAAAATAACCACCCGCGGCGGCATTTAAATAATCTCTTTCATGATCGTTAAGTCCATTGTAAAACGTGTCTATTTGGTGCAAGTCGGAAAAACCGTGATGAGGACATTCATGTAACATCTCCTTAAACCTATTCCAAGCCGTAGAAAAACTTTCATTTGATTCTTGTGAAAATTTAGAAATCTCATTTTTCAAATGCGTAGTCTTAGAGGGCGGAAAAAATTGGTTCACAAACTTTGAAACGAGATCCTTCCACGTCAATATAGAATTGGGTGGCTCTTTCTCTAACCAAATTTTAGCGGGCCCCGCTAAGGAATACGGAAAAAGCATCATCTTAATCGAGTCATTCGAGACATCCTTAAATTTACACGTGGCGGTAAGACGATTAAATTGGCGGATATGGTTGTGGGGATTGTCCTTCTCATCACCGAGGAATTTGTTGTTTTGGATCATCGACAACAAACCCGTTTTCACCTCAAAATTCTCCGCAAGGATAGCGGGAATCACAATAGCTTCTCCATAACCCTCGGTGAGTGCTTGAAGTAACTCCATCATAGTTCGATTCGCCATGGTTGGTGCTTCTCGTACAATGGGTTCGTCAATAGGAGACTCCTCACTAGAATGAGTTGGAGTGGGAGTTTTGTTCTTTCGTCTACGTGCACGTTTTGCTTGATTACGAGTGAGCATAAACGTCACGTACCACGAGGAGACGAGCAAAGAAGATTCTTTTTGGTATTTTGTGTTTTTTCAATTTTTTTGTGGTTTTTGATTGTATTAACCTTTTTGGAAATTGGTGAATGTATTAAGTAGACAAAAATCTACAAATCTCCTCCTTAATCAAATCTCTCAATTAAAGAAGCCTCAAGGAATGAAAACGATCACGTGGAGTGAACGCCTTCGATGACTTTAGAACGATGGTGGAACACCAAATCGTTCAAGAGGGTTTAATCAATAGAAACCAAGAAAATATATATGATATGTAGTAATACTTTGGGCGGCAAAACCCTCGATTCACTCTCAAAATCAAATACGCACAAGCAAGCGGAGGAAACGAGGCGACGCGAAGCACTTAAGAGCCTTTTTCCTTTAGGTCGTGAAATACAACCGCCTTATACCCACCTTATAGTTTCTATTATCAAGATTAAGCTTCACGAAAGTATTTATCTATTTTTGCCTTTTTTCTTTGGTTTGAGATTCGAATACAATGATTGGGTAATGACCTCCCAAGTCAAGGTTGTGATTTCTCACGTATTTGGAGTACTTGTGAATTTATTGTTCTACGTATACAATATAGTAATAGTATTCACACAAAAACCGAAAAACGATAATACGTATTAGTAGAGTGCTACTAATACAAATACTATTATGGCTAATATAAAAAAACAACAATGGTTCAATCAAAACACAACACGCCTCCCCGGCAGCGGCGCCATTAATGATGTTAAAGTTTTGTACACCTTTAGGAAAAGGATGACAAATAGTGGTAAGCGTGTCGGTTTAGGAAAACCGTGTGTAAATGACCCTAATAAGAGTGAGTTCGTTCTCGAGGAGGCTCGTGTGTTGTGAATTGAATTGATTTGATTGATGATTGTATTAAGAAGAAAAGAGAATAGGATAGAAATGAGAAAGGAAAGACGAGACGAAAACGGATTAAACTACGACGAAAAAGGCGTAAACGTAAAACCTTAAAACTACAAAAATTAAACTTTTAAACCTAAAAATTAATTAAAAGCTAAAAGTAGTCCAAAATAATATAAATAAGAAATAAAATCCAATAAAAGTATTTTAAAACCTTTTATTAATTAAATATTCAATTTTAAATGCTAATTAAAGCCCTAAAATTAAATATAATTAATCAAAATGTCCAAAATATGATTTTATTGAACAAATAACTTACTTATATTATCTAAAGACTAAAAAGCATTTTTCATAATTTAAATACTATTTTTCTATTTTTAAATTACTAAAAACTATTTTAAAACTAAAATAATTATAAAAAATGATAAAATAATGCTAAAAATAATCTACCAATTTTAAAAATCCTAAATAACTCTAATGAACAGAAGAAAAATGAAAAAGTTTGAAAAATAATAAATTTTTTACTAAAAGACAAAACTAGTTCAATTAAAACCCTAATTAACTTAAATTAATTCTAGAAATTAATAAAAAGATGAACAGTAAAATCTTATTTAACCAAAAATCTTAAAATAATATTCTAAGTTCAGGAAAATTGATTAAACTGAAAAATATGACTTTTTGGCACTAAAAGACAAAAACAGAAACATTAAAAAGTTAATTAAAAATGCAATAAAACCTAAAAATTACCAAATGAACAGTAAATAAAAATCTAATTAATCAGAAAAATCAAAAATAAAATAAAAAAATAATAAAACAAGTTTGAAGTCCTATTTCCAATTTTTGAGCACTAAAGGCAACAAAGAAAGAAAACTGATAGTGACCTTTGCTGGACTTTTGTCCTGTTGCTTAGCAGGGGAAACAAGTGAGCTACCAGTGGGAAGTTTGTTCCCACTGCTAGTTTTAATTTTTGTGCAGTTGAGTAATAAGCTTAGGAAAGCTTAATTGGTGGCTTATTTTGGACAAAAAGGCACCCTTATACTCTTTGGAGTATAAGGAGTCAGATTAAGCACAAAAAACAAGCAATCACTTCACAAAAATCCACACAATAAGCATCAAAAGTTTCTGAAAAGTCCTATGGGTAGGTATGGTCCCTATTAGCCAAGTTACATGCACAAAAACGATTTTATAAGGCCAATTACTTGCATCCAATCACACCAAATAGCATACAATTGATACACAACCCTCAAACAACCTATTATCTATCAGTTTACAAGATTTGGAGGCAAATTCCACACAAATTCAAGCACAAAGAGCAGTTACTGGATTTTAGGTGTATGGCCAATATTTTTACATGCAACCTTGTGTAAAATCTATCCAAACTAAAACCTTAATGCACATAACACTTAGTAACAACTAAAGAAATGTTTTTAATCAGGTTTAAGCAAGTTTGATGTCAGAAAACTCAATTTAATCCTTATCCCAAACACCCCTTAATAGACTGAAATCAAAATTTTCAAACAAAATTCATCCAAAACTCATCCAATCTGATTTAAAGTGCTACCATCATGCATATACACCTAACAAGAGCAATTACTAACAGCTAAACAAACAAACAACACCTTTCATGCAATTCACACAAATCACATAATTTTTCAGAAACTAAAAAAAATGAAATAGAAACAAGAGACTACCTCAAGGGTCCTACATCCAGGACCCTTAGTGACTGCCAAGTCACCTCCTTTCAGGTCCGGACCTGAGCTGGACCTTTAACAACACTCCTTCAACAAACCTGCAAATCAAACAAGAACAAACACAAAAAATACACTTTCTGATTTTCTTAAAACTTTTAAAACCTTTTGAAAAACCTTTTCAATACTTCTCAAATATGTTACTTTCAAAAACACCTTAATCCAACAACTTACAATCCTCAAAATCAAATCTTGAAACAATTTCCACCAAGAAATTTTCCAAATTCAGAAACTTTTTCTGAAAAATTTCAAAACATGAAATGTTTTGAACAAATATGAATGGAACTCAGATTTTACTCAACAAATAAATACCAACTTTTAAAAACAGTAAAAGGAATTATATTTATATAAAAATACCAACTTTAATTTCTTAAAAAGGAATTACAATTTTTGGAGTAAAATCTGGAACAAAGTGTATGAGTGACAGGCCACTCATACTTATACTAGTCTATAGAAGAACCTAGAACACTAAAACCCTAATAAGAAAAGCCCTAAAATGCCCTTGCTGTTTGACGGAAAATTGGTCAAAAAAGGGCATCTTGTGAGTCTTGTACTTGGCCAGCTGTTGGAACTTCATCCTGGGCGTTTGTTTGAGCTTGGAGGACAAGGAGTTGATCACAAACGTTGATTTGGTCAGGTTATAGGGTTTGGGGGAAAGAGACGTGTGCAGGGGAGGGGTCCAGAACCACATGGGTGTGTTGTGGATGGAATCTGGGTTTGGGGATTGGTTAATGGTTGGGTGAATAGTAAATCTAGAAAGATTGGGGTAAAAACCCTTTGTTTTGGGTAAATGAGTTTTTAGGGTTTATGGGATTAAGAACATGGGATTAGGGTGCGTTTAATCCTTTTTGGGTGGGGTTAGTTTAAAAATCGTGTTTGGAGGGAAATAATGTGGGGTGTTGACTGGGTGTTTGACCCAGTTTAATAAATAAACTTGGGTTTTGGGTATTGGACTGGGTAGGGTCGGGTAGGGTATGGGTAAATGGGTTTTTGGGTGGGTATTGTTGACGTGGCAAGATGTGAGTGGTGGTGGGAGTTTTGTTGGTTGGCAGAATTGGCCCCCAATCTTCTCTCTTTTGTTCACTTTGTAAATAATAACCATCAACGCCTAATTTCCCTTTAACAACTTTTGGCAAGTTGTCAAATTTGGCACAAATACTTCCAAAACTTTTATCAAGGACCTTGAATGCATTTTCTTCATTTTCCAAGGGATGATCTTGTATAGTCTTCAAACTTTAGGGACCCTATTCATAATATTGAATATTTGAGGGGTATAAAGTGTAAATCTTCAAAAGTTGAGGGACCAAACTTGACAATCTTCAATTCTTTAAGGGCATTTTTGTAAAATCCAAACTTGGGCCCGGTTCATTGTGCGGCTTCGTTTCCCGTGTTCGTTTTTGAATGATTCTTGTGATCTTTTGCCATTTCCTCAATATCCGTACCTAAAAATACACAAGTAACAAACACGAACATATATTTGGTATTTTTGATGATATTTTATGCATTTTAAGCTCGATTTGGACGATGAGACCATGTATAAAAGTAGTCTCATCACAGTCGCTCATAGCAACATTATCATTTCATATGATGGGGTTTGCTTGTTAAATTCCGATGGGCGCTTGATCATTCTAAGCTTTATTCAAAGCTTTTGAACTGCTTTATGAGGATTGTCTGTTTAGGGGGAAGCTATTTAAAAGCTTCTACATCAAGTTTATGTGGCATGAATTAGGGGGAAGTTAATTCAGAAGCTTCTCCTTGACCAGAAGTACATGGATTACTTAGCTTGTGCTGTTACAGTATTTCTACTACAAGTTACTACAAAGATGAGTCGTTTTGAAGTGAAGACTTGAAGTCAAAGGCCTCAGAAGACTTCATCAGCATTGGACGCTTCATGGAAGCTTTTGTTCTTAATCATTATGTACTTGTTAGAAAAAATATTGTAAGGAATTCTACACGTCGTCCAATGGGGGAAGATTGTTGGAAATTCACTTTATGTGACGACATTTAAGAATTCTCATTAGTTATCATAGTCACACATGCATAGACTAGATTAGGAAACTGTGTATAGTTTAAGCGGTGTGTGACTATATATACCCCTCCACGGATTCCAAGGAGGGGTTGTTGCTTGTGTTTTCATTTCACTTTAATACACTTTTTCTTTCTTTCACACACAACCTCTCTTTCTATATTCATCCATGGCTGCCACCATATACCACCCTATTAGACCACCGGATCCATAAATGGCAAACCCACACAAGATAAGGTGATGGCTTTGACATTGCTGGTAGAAGAATTGTTCAAGGTGATCTCACAAAGTTTAAGAACCATATCACTAATAGTATCAACCTTTTGATATAGAACCTTATCAATCGATTGAGTAGCACCCTCTTGAACCACATGTACTACCTCATCTCTTTGATTATTAGTTTGAACCATGAACTTTGTGATATCCCATGCATCTTGTGTGGATTTTGAAAGAATGTTCCCACGCGCGCCCGAGTTAAGGGAATCTTGATGGTGAGGTCTCAAAGCATTGTAGAAGGTGTTGATTTGGTGAACTTGGTTAAAACCATGGTTTGGGCACTTTCTCAAAAACTCTTTAAACTCTTCCCAAGCCTCAAGAAAGTTTTGGTCTTGCTTTTGTTGAAAAACTATGATTTGGTTTCTCAAGGCGGTGGTTCGTGAAGGAGGAAAGAACTTATTCACAAATTTCTTCTTTAAATCTTCCCAAGTGAGAATGCTCCTAGAAGGTTGTTTGTCTAACCAACTCCTAGCATTACCCTCTAAGGAGAAAGGGAATAAAATCATCTTAATAGCCTCATAAGGGACCCCATTATACTTAAATGTATTACAAAGTGACATGAATCTCTTGATGTGTTCATGGGAGTCATCCATGGATCTCCCTAAGAATGGAATATAAGAAACCATAATGATCATGTTTGTCTTAAGCTCAAAAGTGTTTGCGGGTATCTCGGGTAAAACAATAGCATCCGCATTTCCCTCCACATTTGATTGAAGGATCTCAATCAATGGTCTATTATCAATGGCGGCCATGACTTCTTGTAAGTTGTTCAAAGAACGATGCTCGGGATCGGCTTGATGGACGATGTTGTTCTTGTTCTTTTTTTCCTTTTGGGAGGAAGGATTTGTACACCAAAAGGTATATGTGCACGCCCTCGGGTGCGCCTGCAACTCAACTCAAAGAATGAGAGAGGAGCTCTTGATCGACTTTGGAAAAGAAGGGATTATCTTTTCCGAGGTTCAATAAGTAATATCCACAAGAAAATATAATATATGTAAGTACTAATTGGTTGGCACACCACTCACTACTATCACCCTTGAAAGACCCACAAGGAAGCGGAGAAATGAGGGGACGCATAGCACTTAAGAGCCTGCTTCTTTAGAATGTGTAATACACTCGCCTTATACCCCCTACACAGTGTCCTCTTTCTCAAGTTCAAGTAGATTATGGTATTTATCTATTGTGCCTTAATTAACTTTGATAGATACACGTACTTAGGACCGGAACGCCACTAAGCACGGTGTATTGCAAAAGCAATACTTATGGAAGTAGGTGGATTGATTGTTCGTATCTACGTATATGTATTTACATATAATAATATATCAAAAATATTTTTGTATTAATTGGGTTTTTAAGAAAATACTATATGTACATAAAAACGATGGAAACCAATATATACAATATATTCTTGTTGTAATCTTTTAGGAAAAAGATTACTTTTCAATTCTTTAGGAAAAGAATTGATTTTTGTGATTTTTTAATTTTGTAATTTTTATCTTTTTGGTTTTTTTTTATCTTTTTGATTTATGATACGTAAAAGGAACGTTCACAAGGTGAACGGATCTCAAAATCCAATCGTAACCGTCAATCAATCGTCAATCGTAACGTAATGAACCGGCAGCGGCGCCATTTAATATATCACTTTTTAGTTCGTAATTCCCAACTCAAAATGAATTGATTGTCCAAAAGATATTAAGTTCACAAATTGTTTTTGGTTTTAGATTTTATAAGATTTTTGGTAATCTAGGTCTAATTCCACAAAGCACGTAAAAAGATGTAAAAATATTATCAATACGTAACCGTACTATTATAAAACAAATTGCACATACTACAATTAATTCCAAATGTACAAGTAAACAATGCACAATATGAAAATTTGCTAAAAAATGTAAAGTATGTAAAGTACAAGGACAGGAAATGTAAATTTTGAAACTAAAAGGACTTAAAATGAAATGATAACAAACTTGCAACAAAAATTGTAACAAACTGTAAATTTCCTGACTGAAATTAAACAAACCACTAAAACCAGGGACTTGTTTGCAAACCCTAGAAAAGCAAACTATTTAAAACTGATTATACAAATCCCTAAAATGTAGGGACCTAATTGCAAATATAAAAAGACTTTTAAGCAAAACGGGTTCCCAAGAAGAATAAGCTCGTTTGGGCTTATTACTGAGTCTTAAAAGCTCTAATTTGTTTCAAAAAGCTTAAAATCGAATTTTACTTAGTCACCTCTAAGGAAATAAGCTAACTCGACCTAGAACTCAAAATAGCATTTTAGAATAAGCTCATAATAAGCTACAAGCTTATCCAGACAAGCACAACTTCATTTTTTTAATGAAAATGATAGAATAAGCTTATAGAAGAATGGAATGTCAAGAAATATCAAAAATCATCAAGTGAATAAGCTAGAATGTGAAATTAAGCAAAAATAAGCTTATGTTGACTTTCGTTGACAAGATTTTGACCAAAAGCTAAAAAGTTCCAAAAGCTCTTAAAATTAGTTATACAAGAGATTTGTGCAAGGATAAGTGGGAAATGCTAAACAGAATAGT
The DNA here is from genome assembly GCA_025667525.1 of Glebionis coronaria. Lineage (NCBI taxonomy): Eukaryota > Viridiplantae > Streptophyta > Magnoliopsida > Asterales > Asteraceae > Glebionis > Glebionis coronaria. The sequence goes on along the minus strand of JANFOE010000980.1, from coordinate 127,791 downwards.
CCTTATCACAGAAACTTACAATTGCTAAGCAGCTTATTCTAGGGCTTATTTCATGCTTAATATGGAGAACTGTATGGTCTACTTAATATGGATGGAAAGTTTATACTTTGAACTACTTTCAGCAACTCGAATCACTACCTAAATCCAACTAACAAAGAAATGGCAAGCACTTGAATCTAGCATGTTTTGACTGTTGTTTATGACCCAAAGCTTTTAAGTGCAATTTGCTTGTTTGACTGTATGTTTGACTACAAAATTTTTGTAAGAGGCTTACACAAGTCTATTTAATAGGTGTAAACAAGATTTACACCAAAATACTTGCTAAAAATCAAATTCAACACTAATCCAAACACTGGTTATGAAGTAAATTTGAAAAATTAACAAAGGATTATAAAGTAAAAGCTAGTGAATCAAGTTATAACCTATCAAACTATCTCAAATGCATCAGTTAAACCACAAAGCAAGCAAGAACATGTACTTACACTATAGAATTAAGAATCTAGCATGTATACTACTCCTCAATCACTGAATATTAAGATTATCAAAACTACTAAGAAATATAGCTGTAGAATCAAACTGCAATCTACCAAATCATAACAGTCACATCAAATCACTCACAAATCATTCAGCAGCAAGCAATTAAGCTAAAGAACTAGGAATTTAGCATGCAACCAACATTTTAGTGGAAAAGTAAATGAGAATAGAGCACTTTTTAGAAAGAAGCCTCCTTTGATGGAGTACTGAGCGCTGAGCTCACTAATTACACCTCCATTAACCACAATCAACAATCTACAATCCAACTTTCATCACCAAAATCATCAGTCTGATCTACTCTGCATCATTTCTGAATTCTGGCTAGAATTGGCAAGGAATTAAACTAGAACAGCTTCTGATAACAAGATAAGCACTCCAAATCATCAAACATACTTCATTGATCAATTTTGATCACTGGAAGAACAAGGTAGCAGTGTAGAGAATGAATGCAGTAATATGAGAGAGTATTGAGTGAATTTGAATTGTATTAATGAAGTGAAGGTAGGTACAAACGGTTATAACAACTAAAAAACTATCTCAAGTGGTTGTCAATCACTTGAGAAGTTTCTAACTGACTAATTTCTAATTGAATGAAGAGAGAATTAAAAGTGTGTCTGAATTTCACACTTATCTATGTTACAAGAAATGAACACTAGCTAGGGTATTTATAGAGGAGAAGGAGAGTGAGGGTGAAGTTGGTGACGTGTCAGATCCAATCACAAGCTTCCACGTGTCTTTAATTAATCAATTGTGATTTGTAGGTGAAGAACACAATTGGGCCTTTTTGATACAATGGATTTCAATTGGATAACTGGGAAAGCTTCGTCTTGCAAATACGAGCACTTTTCATGTTAAGAACTAATAACTGAGATTTTACCTAGTAAAAAGTTCGTTTTTCTCGGTGTCTAATCGAATTGATCTCCGGTTAAAAGTGTGACTCAGTCGTTCTTGGTGAAAAAGAAAAGAAATGTCGTTGATTATCTATAGCTAATTAAAAAGTAAATGTGAAAAGTAAAAAGAATAAACTAAAGACGAATGATAAATAATAAAGAAACGATATTAAAACGAATATTAAAAAGAAACAATTAATAAAAATTAAACTAAAAATTTTAAAAATAAAACTTACTTAATGAAAAAGAAGGAAATTGGACTATATATTTACTTTAAAAACAAACGAAACAAATATTAAAGCGGGTACTTAATAAAAGTTAAAACTTAAACTTTTCGAAAAAAATACTAATACTAAAATTTGACGAAAAATATAACTAAAAATAACTGACTTTCAAAATAAAAATTAAAACGACTTTCGGATAAAACTAGACAACTAACGGAACAAGTGCCTAACCTAGGGGAACATGTTCACCCAAGGGGAACAATGGTTTTGGCGGGAAATAATAGGAAGCAAGCATGCATACATGTCAATTTTCTTAATGTTATCCGGAATCCGTGATTTTCACGCTATCCAGGTTCGAGTGTTTTTTGCTTTATCCGGGTTTTGTACTTTTATTGGTTATCCAGGTTCCAAGTTTCTTTATACTAACCGGGTTTCCAATTTTATGTGTTATCCGGGTTTCCAATTTTGGGCTCCTTATCCAGAATGAATTTTTTCATTCTTTATCCGGAATCTTTTTTTAGTCTTATTCGGAATCCCATTTATTTTGCTATCCGGTTTTTTGTTATTCAGGATATGTATAAATTACTTATCCGGAATGTCGAAATACCTGTTATCCGGAATCTATAAAATGCTACTTATCCGGAATAAGGAAAAATGGTGGTAATCCGGAACATAAGAAAATGCTTATCCGGGGTACTAGGGTTTTGGAAAATCCGGATAAGAACAAAATTAAGCAAAGTGAAAAATAAGCTAAAAACTAATAAGCACTTACCTAAAACTTAACCAAATCAACTTTAAGAAAAAGCTAATAAGCCACAATTTAAAAACTTTTAAAAACACTAAATAATCTAAATTTTTAAAATCAACTTTTTATAAAAATTAAACTATTAAAACACTTAATCAAAAATAAGAAAAATAACACAATAAGCACTCCACACAATAAGCTAAAACAATCAAACACAACAAAATCAATAAGCACAATCAATCAAACATATAAAAAACAAGATCTTAAAGATTAAGCAAACTACATGATTATCAAAATTAAACAAGATTAAAATAAAGAAAGGTAGAACGAGAATGATTAAGGAAAAGCTTGAAATTAAGATTGAGATTAAAGATTCAAATACAAGATTAATGTAAAAAACTTGAAAACATTAAGGAAGAGCTAGAGAGAGAAAGTACTTACCTAATCCTAATGCATAAAATAAACTAATTTCTAAAAACTAACTTAACTCCTCCTACTGACATATTAGGAGGGTATTTATAGGAGGAGTAAATGTGTTGATGCTTTCTTCTTTCTTCTCGTCTTTTCGTCTTTTAAATTCTTCGTCTTTCTCGACGTTGTCTCGGGATTTGTCGATATGAAATAAACTCATCTTCTAATTTTCTTCTTTTATTAGATTTGGTTATTCGACTTCATTAAACTTCCGTCTTTAGAGTTTTTCTTAGATAAATCTTCAGAATAGGCCTTTGACTTCCGTTCTTTTTGCACTCTTGATCTTTTGACTTCGTCTTTTGTCTTTTTCTTCGATAAAAGCCCGTGAAAGCCCGTGTTTTCTTCACTTTTCACATTTTGGTCCTAAATCACAACAAAAACACAAACCACACATAATTCTGACTTTTACGACATTAAATACACGTTTTGGCTTGGTTATTATTATAGTTAAGTGGTAAATGGATGAGTGTTTTCACACCTATCAAATTCCCTACACTTGATCATTGCAATGCCCTCATGCAATGCATTAATTACAAAGCAAGATTTACATTTTCCATCATAATTAACCCACCTTGCCCTTTATTAAACACTAGACACTAAGGAACTTAAAAAGATAGAAAATCACAAAATATTTAAAAGAATAAAACAAGTAAAGATATCAAAGACTTACATTAAAGCTTTTGGTTTCACATAAGTGTTTATCACCCTCAAGTTTCACGTTCCCCACACCTCTTAAAAACAAGATCAGTGTTATTATAATTAGCAAACTAACACAAATTCACGTGGCTCAATTATTCACTTAGACTCCCTTATTCCTAGGTGTATCTCTTATATTTTATTGATGTCTTGAATGATCACGAGGATGCATTGTTGACTTATTTCGATAGTTTATTTAGGCTGAAAATAAGGTAGGACGATTTAATCAATAGTTAGCTAAAGGACAAAATCTTTTAAAACTGCTTCTCGAAACCTCATAAAGTTCATATCTTGGCATAACTCGCTTCACGATTTAAGACCTTTCTCGGATCGATATTTGTCATTGACTTCATACTTTAAATCTTGAGAGACGTTCTTCAAATAATGGTCTTCTCTTCATAATAGGAATTTATTCACTTGAAGTTTTTGAGAGATTATTCATACTTGGACCACGACTTCTTCATTTTTCTCCAATCTTTATTTGGGATTTTGATATACAACGACCCGCCTCCTTTTAGGACTTGGATCTATTTATCCTCATACCTTGCTAGGGTCTTTTCGGATAGACTTCTCCATGATCTTTAGGGGAGTATTTGCTTTTCGTCGTGTGTCTCGATCCTTCTTATTGATTTTTGATAAATGATTCTTCACATCACTTTGGATCTTTAGCAACAAAATGTAGCCCTCATGCCTTGTTAGGGCCTTTTCGGACTCGCCAATCTTCGCATCCCGCTTCAATAAGTTATGCATTGGCTATGAACTCTAATTAATACCGAGCAACTTTTAAACGATCTTGTGCTTGAAGCTAAGTAACTTTTCAAATCGTACGACCTTATTTATTGCAATTATATTTATTAACAAGCGATGGGAGAAAAAGCTCATAATTAACTCACATAAATTCATGAAAGAATACCAAACTTATAATTGACTATCATCTCTCGTTCTCCATAATTTAAAATCTCAAGGAATGAGACTCGTGGATGCTTAGCCTATTAAATCAAAGTTTTGGGTTTTCAAGTCATCTATAGGATCTTGCAAACTCTTAGACTTTTTCAAGTTTAAAATTCGCATTTTAAAGTTCCCTTGATAAACGACTTTCTAGGATCAATTATAGGAACTTGCGAAAAGTTCTTGTTCTTAACCCGTAAGAGTTAAGACTTTCGCGTTTTAAAGTTCCCTATATAAAAGCCTAGCAAAACTTGATTTAAACACGTTAATGATACTAGCTAGAGTAAACTCAAATAAGTAAACTCGGGTTGAGTCAAAAAATTCATGACGTGCCTAATATATCAAATACATCTAAACTTATTAAAACCATTTATTAAAATTTATTCTAGCAATGAAAGAAAATAAAGATAACAAAGGGAAATACAACTAGGCCAAAATAGATCAAAAATTTTGAAAAATGTCGAAAAATCAATTTCCGGTTAAAATGAGGACAAATTCATGGAAAAGCCCACTTAACTTTGATAGAAGTCCCCCTACACTTGATATAAACATTATCCTCAATGTTTAAACATGTGGGAGTAAACTCCCCTACACTTAGGACATTGTGCATGTTTGTTTAATTCTTGTTAAGGAAGAGACAACTAAAGTGATTCCTATTTTAATATTGAAGAATATAAAATAGAGAATCACAAGAGTTTAGGATAGAACCAGGAAGACGGGTACACGGAATCACGGGTTGTCAAAGTCATCAAAATTGGGTCTTTGAAAGCTCGAATCCCTGCACATCATAAGAAAGAAAACAACAAACACATACGAGGGTCTCCCCCTACACTTACTATAAAAACGGATAAAAAGGATAGATACTCGGGTTGCCTCCCGAGAAGCGCTTGTTTTTGTTCACCGAGTCGTGAGCCTGACTCAACCTTGATTAGAATGATAAGAAGCTTGAAGAATATTCATAAAGAATCTTGCATATGACCTACCGCAGTGTTGTTTGATGTTAACACTAGAAGGATTTCCACTCATCATTATGAATACTAAGTAGTATCACTCTGAGTGTTCTAGCAATATCACAAGAATATAGCATAGGACTCTCTTGATCTTCATCCGTGTGTCCTAACGAGATTTGATTGATCTCTTGGCTCTAGACTCTATTTGTGCACTTTTTAATAGTCGAAGGCTGGGGCAGATGCCACCTATTCAATATCAACTATCTCGGAGTGAGAAAGTCAATAGAAGTCGTGTTGATCTCCGTGACAATAAAACCAACTTCTTTTGAGAGAAGCCTGAGTAGCTAGGAAAGGGTTGTGCTTCACATCACTGGGTCCATGATGATTGTCTTCATGATGAGTTGACCCGGTTTTTGCCTAAGTTGTATGGAGGGCTTCTTTCTTTAGACCCTTTATCCTTACATTTCTTTTTCATTTTTCAACCCCTTCAATGCTTACCAAGACATCATTAATAGCACCTTGTTGTGATTGTTCCAGTGCTATCATCAGTACTTAGTCGGCATTCAGCTTCGTTCACATTCTACTCCATCTTTCCTAAGGACTTCTAATAATCTATTAGATTGTCCCTGGGAAGATCCCTCTGGTTCTGGTTGGATCATATGACTTAAACCTAACCACCCTTTTGACCCCAATAACGTCGTGAATTAAAGATGTTGTGGGTATTTAATCGTAACCATGAGTGCTTGAGTCTTTAGATCAAATTTTAATCACATTTTCTCCCCTATCTCTAATATATAAAATCTTTTGATATTAGAGGTACCAAATTTGATTAAAATATATTTTGAAAAATAGTCTTGAAAATCTTCAGGAGAAAAATGTGTCAAACTTAGCATGAATTTTGGAACGCTCCCCCTCAAAAATTGATCCAATGGAATTGTCATTGCGAGGATTTGATCCACATTAAACTTTTGAGGATAGGAGTTGTTGAACACACAATTTTTGAAAGATTTCGAATATCATTGAGAAATTCTTGATAAAATTGTGTTCAACGCTTTTTGAAAAATCAATTCTTTTTGACGAAAAGGTTTTTATAAAGCATAAACTTGAGTTCATAGACTTTGAATGTCTTGACGAATCCACTCAAGTGTAAGAAGATTTAACTTCTTTTGCTAAGAGTAAGAGTAAAAAATCGTACACTGCCCCGTGAATATAGTTCCGGGTTGCAATCTGAAAGTGATTACAAGCCATTGTGTTGAGCTCAAAATGTTGAATGTTTTGTGACAAGCTCAACCCAAGATAGATTGCTCTACCCGTTGTTGGAAATATTGTCCAAAATAGACAATTTCCTTTTGAAAAGATAGAAATGACATGTTTTGAAAAGTATTTACAACTTTCATTCGAGCTTTATGTACACACCCGTGTCGTTATTGAGCGACATTTCTAGGTACGTCCATATTATCGATACTGAAAGACATGTCGAGAAGAATAGTTTTGGATTATCAAAGATTTATTAATTTTGTATTTTGCTTTTTCATTAATATTTACAAGATAGATGTTTGATAGATGAATCAAGCAGGCTTCTTTGCCAGAATCTCCAGTTCTGCTGGAGTCAAACATCTCATACCAATTTGCCTAACAAGATACGCAAACCTCTCTTTCGAAAGAGCTTTTGTAAACAAGTAAGCTAATTGGTAATTAGTTCCAACAAAGTATAATTCAACAATACCCTTTTCAACTTGTTCCTTAATGAAGTGATATTTGACATCAATGTGCTTCGTGCGGGAATGCTGTACCGGATTACAGGAGATGGCTATGGCCGACTTTGAGTCACAGTACATAGGTACTTTATCAAAATGGAAGCCATAATCCGTGAGTTATGTTCTCATCCAAAGAACTTGAGCACAACACGCAGATAGAGACACATACTCCGCTTCGGCTGATGAAAGTGACGTGCAATCCTGCTTCTTGGAAGACCATCCTTCAAGCTTGTCTTGACCTAGAAATTGTGCACCACCAGAAGTACTTTTACGTGTATCAAGACACCCTGCATGATCAGAATCTGAATAGGCCGTTAGAAAGAAACCGGTTTCCCTCGGATACCAGAGTCCCATGTGAATGGTATTCTTAAGGTATCGAAAGATCCGTTTAACCTCCTTGAGGTGCTTTTCAGTGGGTCGTGCTTGATATCGTGCACAATAGCATGTAGCATGATGTATATCGGGTCTGCTTGATGTCAAGTACATGAGGGACCCGATCATGGAACGATATCTCGTTTGATCTATGGGTAATCCCTCCAAATCAGCATCTAGGGATGTGGTTGATAATGGTGTCCCAACAGGGTCACATGATGTCATACCATGCTTTGTGATTATCTCTTGACAATACTTAGCTTGGTTAATGAAGATACCACTTGGGGATTGGTGAACTTGAATTCCTAGAAAGAATTTTAGTTTGCCCATCATAGACATTTCAAATCTGCTGTGCATTACTTTTTCAAACCATTTTGAAAGTTTTGGGTTTGTAGACCCGAAAATAATGTCATCAACATAAATTTGCACAAGCAAAATGTCATCCCCATATTTATAAGTGAACAAAGTTAGATCAATGGAACCTTTTGAGAAACCTTTGGAGACCAGAAATTTCGAGAGCTCGTCGAACCACGCCCTTGGAGCTTGATTGAGTCCATAAAGTGCTTTGTGGAGACGATACACCTTGTTAGGATAATGAGGATTGACGAATCCTTCCGGCTGTGTGACATATACTTCTTCCTTCAAAGGACCGTTAAGAAATGCCGTCTTTACGTCCATTTGATAGACAATGAATCCCTTATGTGCAGCATAAGCAAGAAAAATCCTGACCGCTTCCATTCGAGCTACTGGTGCAAATGATTCTTCAAAATCAATACCCTCTTTCTGTCCATACCCTTTAGCAACTAGCCTAGATTTATTCTTGATGATCGTGTTCTCTTCATCCATCTTGTTTTTCCAGATCCATCGAAGATTTAATGGTATTACATTGTATGGTCTGTCAACAAGTTCCCAGACTTTAAGTCTTTCAAATTGTTGAAGTTCATCCGTCATCGATTCAATCCAAGCATGATCAGCCAAGGCTTGTTTGATGTTTTTCGGTTCAGCTGAACTCACGGCGAGTGCGAACATACAAACATCGACATCGGTGTTAAGTTGTTGTCTTGTGCGAACGGGTTGTGAAGGGTTTCCAATGACATGAACCAAAGGATGATCTCGGGTCCAATGATGTGTTAAAGGATGTCGTTGGTAGAACGTGCGCATATTTGACGGATCAACATGGCGAGTAGAAGACTCTCCAGTTTCGTGTACCGGTGTACCGAATTGGTTGATAAATTCGTCTTCGTCAGATGATGCATGGTCTGCTTGATTTGTGTTCTCTGGAGCAATGACAGTAGTTGTGGATGTTGTAGGATCGATTGTTGAAGTGATATTCTGAGGAGATAAATCTGCAGCAGCCGGTGTTGAAGTAGATGAAGTTGTATCCTTTTGTTGACGATGATCGGTATCATCATTCTTATCATGAGTGACAGCGGAAGACTTCGATACAACTTGTTTCTACCCCGTGAAATATTCATCATACATTGGTCCATATAACATTTCCAACTCTTCAATTGTCGTGTCGACTGTCATATCAGCCCTAGGAACATTTTCTGGAACCAGCGTTGAACTTGACGGTTCATTGCTGTGGTCTTGAGTTCCGAGTTCTGTGTGGTTGTGAACGGAAGTCGTTTGTCGTTGTGGATCGGAACTTAAACTGTTTTGTTCAAGTGCCATCTCTTGCAATTCATCAAATCTGATATGAATAGTCTCGACTATCAGTTTTGTTCTCTTGTTGTACACTCTGTATCCCTTAGACTGAGTCGCATATCCCACAAGAATACATGCATCACCTTTCTCTTTCATCTTATCCAAATTTTCAGCATCTCGTATAATGTAACAAGTACATCCAAAAACATGAAGGTGTTTGAGTGAAGGTTTTCGATCATGAATTATGTGATATGGTGTCTTTTCGTGTCTTGGGATAATTAAAGATCGGTTTTGTGTGTAGCATGCGGTTGACACGGCTTCGGCCCAAAAGTATAATGGAAGTTTTGAAGTGGATAGTAATGTTCGAGTAGCCTCAACTAAAGTACAGTTTCGTCTTTCAACAACGCCGTTTTGTTCGGGTGTTCGAGCAATAGATGTTTCATGTTCAATCCCTTCGGCTTCAAAATACTTTCTCATATTTGAATTCAAAAAATTTGTACCTCTGTCAGTACGAACCACTTTAACTTGAGCTTGAAGACCACGTTGTATCAGTTTAAGGAAGCTGATGAGAACTTCGGGTGTTTCATCCTTGGACCTCAAGAAGTGAGTCCATGTGTACCTTGAGTAATCATCGACAATTACCATAATATATTTCTTTCCATTGATACTATGAACACGCATGGGACCACACAGATCCATATGTAGAAGATCTAACCGTCCTTTAGAGCTTGGTGTAGTCTTTGTTTTGAAGCTACTTCTTTTAGTTTTACAAAGTTCACAAGAAGAACAAAGATGATCTTTGATGAATTTCAAACTTGGAAGGCCTGTCACAATATCTTTCTTGGAAAGCAAGTTGATGGTATCAAAATTAAGATGAGATCAACGTTGATGCCATAACCATGCCTGAGTCGTTGAAGCTTTATCCATGAAGCAAATTGGAGTTGACGAAGTTGTGTCTTGAAGTGCAATCGTGTAAAGATCAATACCCCGGGTACCGGTAAGTAAGTCATTCCCATCATAATCACGAACAAAACATGTCTTCGTTCTGAAAGCAACTTCCAAATCCGCATCACAGAATTGAACAACCGAGAAAAGATTGTGATTGAGACCTTCAACATAGTATACCCTTTTAATCGTGATATTCCCCTGAACCAAATCTCCATATCCTAGGATCGGTGCAAATTGATCATTTCCGAATCGGACCGTACCCAGGAACTTCTCCACGAAGTTAATTAGAAGCTTGAGATTCCCCGTCATGTGCTTCGTGCATCCGGAGTCCAGTATGAAGAGAATTAGTTGTATCACCTGCAGAAGAGTTATAACATGATGGAGCATTTTCTAAATTGGATACCATAGTAATTGTGATAGTAGAATCATTAGTGTCCTTATCAACATTTTTTAAAGGCAAACTAACACTCGTTTTCACATTTTCTGTCCTAGTTTTCAGCATCCATTTATATCCGGGAGGACATTGATTAGCAAACCACCATTTCCAAGACTTGCTAGCAGACTCATATAATTCCTTAATTTTGATTCTAGGAATCTTAGTGGTGGAGTTTGATGCATTACTTTTCTTAGTGGGGGTAGCACCAGAATGGTTCACTTGGCGTTTGGGTTTACTAGCTCTAATAGGCATCGCAACTTGCTTCTTAGTTCTAGTATCTACGCCTTTGACTTTATTCATAGCACACATAGAATGATTAGCATTAGCACACTTGCCACATTTGACACAAACAAATTTCACATTCATAGCATTCAAATCATTCACATCATTCATATCGTCATTACATGCGATTACAGACTTTTTATTCTTAAAAACATTCAAATTCCTAGGGTGTGCTTCTACTTCCTTCATCTTCCCTTGATTCTTGTGTTTCCAGACCTTATCATTCACTTAAGTGCTCTTAAGTTGAGGCCAGATAACACTAGTAGTGGAGACTATTCCTATAGTAGAAGACACACGAATATTAGTGTTTCTAGAAGTCTGAGGTGATTGAATAACTTTGTTTGTGTGCTTAGTGGTCATTCTATACATCCCTGGTTTAATCATATTATTGTGCTTAACGATTGGTGCTATAGTATTCCTTATGGGTTGATTCTGTGGTAACCTTTCCTTTCCATCCATCTTGGGGGCAAACACAGGTTTTGCAAACGAGGAATTTGATAAAGCAGAAGGTTTTCCCAAGATAGAGGATCTATTTACTTTAGAGGCATTGGGTTGTCTAACAACAGGTTTCTTAATGCTAGATTCCACAACTTTCCCACCCATTTTAGCAACGAGTTTCTGCAACTCTGCTATCGCTCTGTCCCTGTCTTGTAACTGAGCTTTCAACCCTTTAATTTCCAAGTTCTGTTCATTCATTTCTCGAAACGTTTGGGAAAGTTTTTCTTGCAATTTATTATCATGTGGAAAACTACCAACGTCTTTTTGCAAAGCAAGTTCAAGAGAATGACAATGTTTTTGAAGGAAATTAGTTTTGTGTCGAAGTAACTCAAAAGCCTGTTTATCAACATTTTCTTTACGTTTCGAAAGCTCAATTTCAAGACGCTCACATTCTTTGATCTTATCAAGATATTTGCATGCAACATCAGAATATTCATCAATATCAGCACAAGATGTAAAATAAGCACACATAACATCGTTAGAAACACATTCTTGCAATAGTAAATCATATTCATTTGAAAAATCTGACTTCTCCATTTGAAGATCTTCAATGTGTTTCTCAAGAGATTCAACATATTTTAAATCATCATACATTTCAGTCCGAATGAACTCCTCAAGTTGAAGAACAGTTTCTTTAATCAACGTCGTGTTAGGAACTAAGAGTTCTTTCACAAGCAAGGTAATATCTAGAGGAATCGGACGTGTCCACTCAGCATTTTCACGTTTTGCCCAGTCTCTTTCAACAATAGATTTAACGTTATCTATGTGGTGTTTAAGAATACCTAATGTTTTCCTACTCTTGCTTTTAGATTCATCTAGAGGGAGGTAGTTTATGTATTTGTAAACATTAGATTTCTTAGGGGCAAATGCTTTCTTCCATTGAATTCTCTTTTGTTTGCATTCTAAAAACACTTCCTCACGGGTTTTCTGAGTTTGTTTGTTGAAAAGGCCATAAAGACTATTCTCATAAGAATAATTATATGGTTTTACAAACTCCTCATTGACAAGTGATCAACTATCATCATCCCAAAGGGCAGTCTCTTCACTATTGGCACTAACAGGCATGCAATCAAGATTGGTTCTTTCAGTCTCATCAAGATAAAGACACGGGTTCGTAGCTTGAGCTTTGGCAAGGTACTCAGGACTTGCAAAGCTAGCTTGACCCTTAAACATCGATGAAGGTGCTAGCATTCTTATGGATTGAATAGAATCATGCGTTTTATAAACAACTGTCTTCAAAAATTCGACTTGTTCTTCTAGTTTCGTTACCTTTTCGGTTTCTTTATCATATCTACTTTTAAAGTCTTGTTTTAACGCATCTACCTCTTATTTCTTATCCTCTAGAATTTTAGCAGAATCAGTAGTGGTCATAGAGAGCTTTTGTTCAAGTTCATTAACTTTGGTATTGGCAAGGTGCGTTTTTTGACGTTCATTCATTAAGAAAACATTATATTGACGCTTCTCTTTAGCTAATAACTCAAGAGTTGTATTATATTTGTTTTCAAAATCGTCCTTTAGACTTTTTAACGCACTTCCCTTGTACCCCTCAAGCTCTTTGGTTTTCTGAAGGAGCTCATCTCTATAGCTTTCAGTCATCTCAGTAGATTTGATAAGAGCAGCTTTGCATTCTTCAAAACTTTGAGTGAGCGTAGTGTTTGCCTTCTTTAATTGCTTTTGACGTTTTTTATTTTCAGTGACATCTTTTTGTAAAGTAGCAATTAAATTAGCAAGCGTAATACGTTTCTCTTCATCATATTCATTTGTATGTTGATCATCCTCAGACTCATTATTGCACATGTCTGATGAATCGGGTGTGGTATTGCTATCAACCGTTTCCATCATACACGTGTCATTAATGGCATTGGGTAGATCACTATGCTCATGAATATCACCAAACACATTATATTCATCAGTAGTGTGTACCTTATCGATTGGCTTAGTGTCAAAGATAGGGCCATTGTCATCTTCAGTGACTTTGAGAACTTCTTCAACCTTTGCCATGTACGAGTAATGTGCATCAAGCTCTTGATCAGAATCTTCATCATCAGTGTCATCAAGCATTGCTCCTTCCTCAGCTGACAATTTAACCCCCGCTTCCATCTTCTTGCATAGCAGCATCTTTTCCTTGTGATAGCTGGAGTCTCTAACCCTTTTCGGCTTCCTGCATTCCTTTGCCATATGCCCATAAACTTGGAAATTAAAACATTGAATCCCACTCTGCTGAACCACTTGACTTCGAACCGTTTCCCTATTCCCATGAGCAGCAGCAATCCTCTGAGTATCATACTTGGCAGTTTGTCGATCATATCTTGCATAACCCTCAACATGTGTTGGATTATGTCGATCATACCTAGAAGGACTTTCACCACGTCGACGTGTGTCATACCTTGGAGGACTCTCAACATATCGGTTCTTGGTGTTAGATGATGTGCGAAGATTGTTGTTGGTGGGTTTGTAGATTTTCTTGCAAGTCTTCATTATGAAAGAAATTTGTTGTTTCATCTCTCGATTCTTTTGAGCTTGGTCTTCATCACTATCTTCTTTAGATGATGACTCAGATGGTGGTGATGGTGCTCTTGGCACTTTACCTCGAGATCTTGTGGATGATGAAGACTTAGATGATGTGGAAGATCGTGGTGAAGATGATGTAGTGGAATTTGACTTAGGAGCACGAGAGTTATGACCTTGAACATGTTGAGTTGTAGTCACTAAACCAAGTGGATTAGCCGTCTTGGCAACACGTTCAACTCGAATCTCATTTGCTTCATTCTGAAATTGCTTCAAGATGTCAAAGAGTCGATGATATGAGGCCTCGTCTAACTTTTCTTGTTGTTTCACCAAAGTGACGAACCGTGTCCACTCGGGTTGAAGTTGTTGAAGAAATTGAACATTTACTTGCATGGTGGAGACTTGCAGATTATTTCTTGTCATGTCATTCATCATCTTATAAAACCTGGAGTAGTAAGAGTCAATTGATTCTCCATCCCTTGAAGTAAACTTTCCAAAATTCTAAAACAAGTTTGTTTTGACATCTTGTTTGTTGAGTGATTCTCCGTGTTGCAAGCGTTCAATAGCAGTCCACATTTCATGTGTTGTAGGGCATGCATCAACTGTGGAATAAATGTCATCTCCAATCCCACTTAAAACCATATAGATGGCTTCCTTCTCTGCATCATGCCAAGCATAATTTTCAGGTGTGAGATCGGCTCTTGTTTCATCACGTTCACTTGCAGGTATTGGATCAGTAGTATCTGTGGCTGCTCTTAGAGGAATTGAGATTTTCTTGAATACATATGTTCCATGAGTAATACATTTCCTCAAGGCATCACCATTGGGTCTTGTATCAAGATATCGTACGAAACGAGATTGCCATTGAGAATACCGACCAGACACAAGCATTGATGGTCTCTCTTTATTACCCGCCACCATGATATTGTTGTTTGTCACACGATACTCTTGAGTAGAATCCATATCTAGAGACTTTAAATCGATGAATTGAGAATGGATCTTACGTAGATGTGTGTTGATTGTTGTTGTCGATGAAAAATGTTAAAATCCCCTAAAAATTGTCTTCACAAGAAAACAAAAAATCGAAGGCGAAAAATTGGTGTATTTCGGAATAACAAGGTTTTCAGAGAAATGCCTTTCTTCGGAATATAGATGTTTTCAGAAAAAAAACAATTTCTTCGGAATAATGGTTTTTTCAGAAAACGTGGATCTTTGGAAAATTGATGTTTTCAGGAAAAACAACTTCTTCGGAATAATGGTGATTTCAAAAAACGTGGATCTTTGAAATAATCTTCAGAATAAATGCTTTTTCAGAAAATGAGATTTTCGGAATAATCTTCGGAATAATCTTCGGCATAATCTTCCGAATAATCTTCGGAATAATCTTCGGAATAATATTCGGAATAATCTTCGGAATAATACCAAATTCAGAGAAAATGAAAATTTCAGAGAAACTTACCTTCTTCGGAATAAATGTTTCTTCGGAATAGAGGCTTTTCCGGAATATTCACTTTTTCAGAACACTCACTTCTTCGGAATAGAAAACCCTTTTCCGAAAATCTGTTTTTTCGGAATAATTACCCTTTTCTGAAAATCTTCTTTTCGGAATGTTCTTGAAGCAATGAAACCATAACTCAAAAAACAATCCAAACACCTCAAAATCTTGCGATTTGACCATGAAAACCAAACCAAATCCCTACCAAATCGATATAAATGATTTATATCAAGATTTCTAGCCCGAAAATACTAAACAAAATTTAATTCGGGATGATTTATATGGAAAAATCAACCGAATCAAATTCAAACCAAACAACCAAACACAATCTACCCCGTGGCGATTGATACCAAATGTTGTCCCATAATATTTAGATGATTAATGATAGAAAATAGATGAAAAGAGATGGATTCCTAGAGAGAGAAAGTAGTGAGAGAAAGTAGAGAGAGATGATTAACTTGGTGAATATAAGATTAAGAAAGAAATTAGTTACAAATGATCATCCCACCCTCCTAACATGCTAGGAGGGTAGTATATATAGTCCACCCACATGCGGGCTTTAATGGGCTATATATTGGGTCGGGCTTGTCTTTTGGACTTTAATTAGTTTAAATCCAATCCCGTAAACCACGACTAATTAACTATCTATTACAACGTTCTAATAAATATTACAATATAAACCTATGACCGAACATTCTTGTTTGACTCAATATTTTGAGGCTAACAGGATCCTTGCCTATAATGTCTTTAGTTTGAGATTTTTCGTCTTTCTCGTTGTTGAGAGTTGATTGCGGTGTAAAATTTTACAATTGGTATTGGTGATTCCCATAATTCTAAGTTTTTAACCGTTTGTCATTATATCCTCAAATTACAATTGGTGTGGATGTTTCTTTTCTACCTTTATTCTAACAATTGTGAATTGATCTTGTCAAAATGCTCTAATTGGTCATTCTTTGGATTGATAGCATCGCGTGCACACTTCTTTCTTCAATGCTTGTTATTTTTTGTGCAAAAGACTTGTTTGTCGTCCTCGTTTTTTTCCCTTCATAGTCATTCTTCCTCTCTTTTCGACTATGTGGAATTGTTTTATTGTCCTCGTCATACTCTATTTAGTTTGGTATTCTTGTCAATATATTAAAGTGGAGTATGTCCTCTTGACAATATTTATAAATTAGAAATCTCATTTCTCTCTTAGTCCTCTTTATATATTTTGGTGTCACAAAAATAAGTTGGGTTCTCTTTTCTATCTAATATCTCACTTATTTTTCTTAACTAGTCAAACTTTTGACACTTCTAAAAGTTAAGATTGTTTTAGCTTCATCTTGAGTCCCTCTCTTTGCAGTCGAGTTGTTTAAGCTAATTCTGCTTGGGTGACTTCTGCTATATATGCTCTTGTCCACTAACTTTGTTTGGTAGGACATTTCTAAGCCATTTATGTAGCTCGTCACTATTCTTGCTTTGTTGGTGTCTCAATCAAGGGGGAGATCATATCAAGGGGGATCCATTTTAAGAGTTTAAGTAATTACATTTGCGATCGTTCACTCACTTAAATTGCATTCTGATGAGACTGCAATTGTACATGGTCTCGTCGTTCTTTTTGGTCTTTAAATGCTAACAAATGTCATAAAACACCACATTATATGCTTGTGTTTGTTTCTTGTGTATTTTAGGTAGGTATATCGTGAAAAAGAAAAAAGATCATAAGAAACAAACAAAAACGAACACGAGAAACGAAGTCGCACAATGAACCGAGCCTAAGTTATGATTTTCCAAGAAAAAGTCCTTGAAGATTTGACGTACAAGAAAGGTCCTTCATCATTGAAGAAATGACACTTTATACCCTTGTATATTTATAATAACAAGTTTGGTCCCTAAAATTTGTCAAAATTACAAGAAGGTCCCTCAACTTTGAAGAATTGAAAAGATTAGTCCCTCAAAACTATGGATTTGTCAATATTAGTCCTACTCAATTAAAATATACAAGAGAAGACCTTCAAGATTCAAGAAAATTCAAGTTTAGCCCTTCAAATATCAAAAACAAGCCCTTGAAAATCCTTTTGAGAAAGTTTTGTGGCTAAATTGTGAAAAGAGGAACTTTATTAACAAAGGAAATGGCTTTGTTTGGCTAAAAAAACTTGCAATACATATTCTGCCAAAGACTAGGGACCAAATGTGAAAACACCAAACATTCAAACCCATAACATGCGCCAAACAACTCCTCCCCACCTTTTTCGGATCAAAGTTACTACTATTCACCCTTCATCCTCCCTAGTTACCACCCCACTTAAACCAAAGGGTAAATACAAATTACCCTAACCCACACTTGATTCACACACACACGATTCATTCCACACACTCACCTCAACAATCCCATCACCCAATGGTCCCCACCATTCAACCCGTCCACCTATCACATCACAAATTAGCCTCCAAGGAATGCCACATGGCCAAATAAACATCCCACACTCATTACTTGGTCCCAAAGGCAAAAAGAACGACTTGGATCATTTTGGACAACTCATTCCATCTAGAAGACATCAAGGGAAATTCTGGGAATTTAGAGCTAGGGTTTCTAGTTTTTAGCTTCTAGTTTCTTCTCATTAGCATTATAAAAGGAGACCTCAGCTTGTGAGAGTCCCTTTGTTCCATTTTCTAGCATTTGTTATTGTAATTCCTTTCAAGTCAATATAAAGTATGGTATTTTGCGTTTTGTAATTGTGACTCCTTTTATATTGATTGAAGTTGGTGTTAGGTGTTAGAATCTGAGTTCCAATATCATTGTGAAAGTGTTTTGGTAGTTTGTGTTAGCCACGGATTGGTTTGTCATAGTTTTCAAGTTTCAAAAGTTTTCGAGGTTTCAAACTATTTTTGGTTCTAAGGTCTTTGATTCTCAAAGTTCCTAGGATCTATTGGCTTGAATCTGTTCCAAACCATCTCAAGTTGTCAATACTTGTTGTGTGAGGTCAGGTTTCAAGTGTTGGTTAAGTTTTTGGATCCCCCTGCTAAGGTTGATCCTACTGCTTTGGTTATTTTTGCTTTAAACCTGCTACTAACACTAACCAAAGATCATAAGCTTTCACAAGCTTGTTCATACCAAGCTTGTTGAGGGATTTTAAGGTTTGGTTGGCTTGTTTCTTCATTGTGTTTGAAGATCTTACCATAGAAGGTGTTGGTTCAACTGTTGAACCATCAGCAGACTTTCTCTCTTGTTCAATGACCTTTGTCTTGTTCTAGTAGTTGAACAAGGTCCAAAGAGCATTGCTTACTTCCCCTAGGAAGTTAAGGGGAAGAGGTGCACTCATTCTATCCTTCTCTCTTATAAATTTTTGGTCAAAAATCTGTTTACGCAAGATGCTATGTGATTTTATGCTATTGTGTGTGTGGAGTTAAGATTTTGGTTTTTACTTGTTAGTTGTCACCTAGTTGAGCTATTTAGGCCATAAAATCAATAGGTTGTTTGTAAAAATAAAAATTATCTTTGAAAAAGTACTAAAACAAGGCTGTTTGGGATTTTTGGGATCAAAAGGCCTTGTGCCCTTGGTTCTTAGGGTTTAAATATGTTCATCACATGTTTCTAAGTAAGGTTTGATAGCTGGTTAAGTTTCACAAAGGTTGGACAAGTGTTTTGCAAGTTTTCATAAAATCAGTTCTAAGTGTTTTAGATTTGATTGAACACATCAGAAGGGATTAAATCTGTGTTTATTGGAATTAGAAGCTGTAACTTGGTGTGATTATAGTCCTTGTTGGTGTGCATCTGTGCAATATTTGGTTGAGTCATTTGGTTGCTTATTGAGTGGGTTATAGCTTATTGAAAGTCTCTGAGGTGGTCAATTGCATCATCTAAGTGACCACCCTTGTTTTGCTTTGCATTTGGTTATATAGTGCCTGCCATGCTATATTGTTGCTTGTTATTTGATCATTGGCTTCTTGTGGAAGTGTTTTTAGTATTTGTTGCTTATTTGCTTGACTAATAAGCCAACTGGCTTCTTGGCCTAATTTGTGCTAAAACTTAGTCAAGTTAACCAACTGGTTACTTTGATTCAAAGGATTCATCCTTGAGTCCTTCATCAAAAAGTTTTAAAACAAGTTTGACTTTTGGTCAAGTTTGACTTTTGGTCAAATAAGCTCAATTTGGCTTATTTTTCTGTTTAGCTTATTGGTACATGCAACAATTTTTTTTGTAATAGTTATCACTTTTCTTAGCTTAATATCAATTCTGGAAGGTTTTAACTTATTTGGTTAAGGTTTTGCTAGAAAACCAACTTATTTGGCTTTTTCTGCCAGCTTATTGGCTTCTATAGCTTATTTCACTAGACTTTTTGGGATTTTTCTTTTTGATTATTTTTAGTTAAGCTATTTGTGAGCTTTTTAAAAAAGAATCAGCTTTTGAAACCCTCTAGAACTCAACATGACTATTTTGTCTTTTAGTGAAAAAGCTTAATTCAAGTTTCTGTCTTATTTCTTGGTCTTTTTCAAAATTTCTTTTTACAAACAAGTTTAAAATATCATAAGAATGTTGTGTGTTTAAGCAGAGCTTATGGCATCAGCTTATTGATTAATGGGCTTATTGGCCTAATAAGGATAAGCTTATTGACTGATAAGCTGTGATAAGCTCATATTTAGCTTTTGGGCCTTTAGACTTTTGTGTTTAAAATTAAATTTTGAGTTGTACTAGGCTTTTCAAGGCTTTTTGTGAACTTTTTGTTTTTGGGCTGAAAAGCCTAATAGTTTTGGACTGTTTTTGGTTTTAGCCCATTTAGGGGCCCAATAGGGGTAATTTGGTAATTTCAACTTCATTTTTTGACTATTTAGGTTAAAATAAACTAGTTTGCAAGTTTTTAGAATTTTTTTAAAAATTTTTGATTTTTAATATTATTTTAATATTAAATTTTAGTTTTTAATTGATTTAATAGGTTTAAAATTTTGGTAAAATACTTTTTAGTTTTATAAAGTTATTTTTGAGGCTTACAAGAAAAATCTTTGTTTGGGCTTTTTATTAATTTATTTGATTTTTAGGGCTTTAATTAGCATTTAAAAATTAAATATTAATTAATTAAAAAGTTTATAAAAGTTTTGATCATTAGTAAACCTTAGTTTTATTTTTAGGAATATTTGATAATTTTTTGGGGATTTTTAGAGCAAGTTTTTATTTTGTCAATTTTTACGGTTTTACGTTTTTACGTCTTAGCTTATTTTATCGTATCCGTCATTTTCCTTTCTTCCCTTTTCTTTCTGATCAATATTAATCCAAATCATACAAGTTTTTCACACACAATCAACCTCCTTGAGAAACGAACTTACTTTGGGTCATTAGTGTTTGGTTTTCATAAATTATTCACTTAATACTTACCACTTTATTAGTGCTTGTTTTTCCTGAAGCAAGTAACTAATTTTACCTACAATCATTTTGGCGCCGCTGCCGGGGAGGTGTGTTGTGATAAATTTGGACAATTTTGTTTTTAATATTAACCATAAATAGTATTTGTGTTATTTAGCTAGATGTTGATGTGTTTATGGTCTGTCATAAACACTAGTTGATCAAGCTCTAGGCTTGAGGTTAATATGGTATTTCAGCCGCATTCCATATTTACTTAACTTTATTTGTTGGTTAATATATTTTACCGGGGTCACTCACATATTATCGGTTTTCATTTTCTTTGTGAATATTATTACTATATTGTATACGTGTCACAATAAAATCACAATATCTCCAAAAGTGTGAAAACGCAACCTTAATTGGGATTTCATGACTCAATTATTGTATTCGAATCTCAAACCAAAAGAAAAAGGCAAAAATAAATAAATACTTTCTTTTAGCTCGATTTTGAAAAATACGAACTATACGGTGAATTGATAGGCGACGTGCTATAAAAGGCCGTTAAAGGGAAGTTAGGTACTTAAGTGCTTCGCGTCACCTCATTCCCCCCGTTCACCAGTGATTATTTGATCCTGAAAGGCTAATCGAGGGTTTTGCCGCCCAAATATCATATATATTTTCTTGGTTTCAAAGATTAAAACCTCTTGAACATTTTGGTGTTCCACCAACGTTCTAAAGTCATCGAAGGAGTTCACTCCAAATGATCGTTTTCATTCCTTGAGGCTCCTTTAATCGAAAAATTTTTCGAGGAGAGATTTGTAGATTTGAGTCTAGGTAATACACAAGAAAATCCAAAAAAATTAAAAACAATCAAAAACACAAAAAAATTGAAAATTCACAAAAACCCCAAAAGAATCTTCTTTGCTCACCTCCACGTTCTACGTTACATTTATGCAAACCCACTCAATAGCAAAACGTGCTCGTAAACGTCGTCAAAAGGAAGGAAACCAAGATCCTTCAATGGAAGAAGAAACTCCAATTGTCGAACCCGTTGCAGAACCAATAGTCACCATGGCTAATCGTACTATGATGGAGTTGCTTCAAGTACCCACCGAGGGTTTTGGAGAAGATATTGTGATTCCCGCCATCCTTGCGGAGAATTTTGAGATCAAGACGGGTTTAATGTCGATGCTACAAGCTAACAACATGAAAATGATAACCCTCATTATCACATTCAGAATTTAATCGTCTCACCGCTACAAGTAAGTTTAAGGATGTTCCACACGACTCCATTAAGATGATGTTCTTTCCATACTCTTGAGATGGACCCGCCAAAATTGGCTCGAGAAAGAACCTCCAAATTCGATATTGACATGGGTGATCTCGTGTCTAAATTTGTGAACCAATTTTTCCCACCATCTAAGACGACACATTTGAAAATGAGATTTCAAGGTTTACGCAAAGACCTAACGAAAGTTTTTCTATGGCACGAGAACGATTTAAGGAAGTGTTACATGAATGTCCACACCATGATTTTTCCGAATTGCATCAAATTGATACGTTTTATAATGGGCTTAACGATCATGAACGAGATTATTTGAATGCCGCCGCTGGTGGTAATTTTTTGTGCAAAACGACAAATGAAGCTTTAACGATCATCGATAATAGATCTAAGGTTTATAACCCTCGTAACACACCGAGTGTTGCCACTATGGGTTCGTCGTCATCTCGTAACATGAATGCCTTACAAGATGAAGTAAATGAGGAGAATCGGTTTTTTGATAGATTTTTGTCTCTTATGACTCATTGGAAAGCAGCAGATGCTTTGAGTTCCGAATCGGTTAAAGCAATTGAAAAGAGTTTTATATCTTGTGTTGGAGCTCATGATTTTTCCGAGTGCATTACAGCCGGTGGTAACACTTCGAGTGCTTATGTAGCAACGGGAACTTACAACCAAAACGGCCAAGGTTCCCGCCCAAATCAAGCTCCACAAAATCAAAACGCTAATAACTATCGAAACAACAATCAAGGTGGTGGTTATCAAGGAAATCAACGTAACTATAACAAGGGTAACTACAACAACTAAGGTGGCAACAATGGGCAAGTGCAAAATCAAAGTCAAAATAGTGATTTTCAAAACACTACTCAAGGTTTTCAAAATGCTCACACTAAAAATCTTCAAGGTGAATTTTTTAGACTATGCTAAGGAAAATGATGCTAAATTTGATAACATGCAACGAGAAATGATTAGCCTAAGATCCGAGTTAAAAAACGAGTTAAAAAATAAACATGTTAATGAATTGAAAACTCATGCTAATAAAATGGAAGGAAACGTTCAACGTCTTCAACAAAATCAACAAAAGATGGAACAAGGTCAACATGAGATTAAGCAAGAGTTGTTAAAAGCGGATAAAAGGCAATCAAAATTTAAAGATAGAATGGCGAGTATGTTTGAAGCCATAATGTGTAAACCGTCTTCCTCGGGTGGTCTTCCTAGTGATACCATTGCAAACCCGAAGGGGGAAATGAAGGTTATTACTGCTCGTAGTGGTAAAACTTTCAAAGAGCCAATCTCTCGTCCAAGTACTTCTATGGAGAAGGAAATCGAGAAAGAACCCGAGGTGATGGTCGAAAAGGAGCATATCACAAGCCCACGAAGTACCGCTCAAACCACACCTACGGTTGAACCAATACCAATTATGGAACCCGAGATTCCAAGGTCGTTGCCTACACCCCAACCCACACCACCCTTACCTTACCCATCGAGACGAAACAAGGAGAAATTTCATGAACGTAATAATCAACAAATCAATCTTTTAATTAAAATGTTTCAACAAGTGCACTTTAATTTGAGTTTAGCCGACGCGTTGTTATATATGCCTCATTTTGCCTCCATTTTTAAAAGTATAATGAACGATAAAGAAAAGCTTTCAAAGCTATCTAATTGTTCTTCAGTTTATCTTAACCGAATACCAGAAAAAGTTGGTGATCCCGACAAATTCCTTATTCTATGTGATATTCAAGAAATAGAAGGATGCCTCGCCTTAGCTGATCTTGGCGCGAGCATTAATTTGATGCCTTTTTCTATGTGGAAATCGCTATCACTTCCGGCTCTTACTCCTTCGAAAATGTCCATCGAAATGGCCGATCATTCTACGATTCTCGCATGTGGAGTGGCCGAAGACGTTTTTGTTAAGGTTGGGAAATTCTACTTTCCGGTCGATTTTATCGTCGTAGATATTTCCGCGGATTCTCAAGTTCCTCTAATTTTGGGCCGTCCAATTTTAGATACCTCGAAATCGATTATCGATGTTCACGCTAGAAAGATTACTTTATGATTCAACGAGGAGGAACTTGTTATAAACGCTACCAAAAATTCGACACCATCTCATGTCTATGCTATCGCTA
The DNA here is from genome assembly GCA_025667525.1 of Glebionis coronaria. NCBI lineage: Eukaryota > Viridiplantae > Streptophyta > Magnoliopsida > Asterales > Asteraceae > Glebionis > Glebionis coronaria. The sequence goes on along the minus strand of JANFOE010000980.1, from coordinate 103,665 downwards.
CTATAAATCACGTTGATTTAATTGACGTAGTAGTCGATGAATTTTCACAAGAAGTGTTAGGGTTTTCTGAAGGTTCTATTAGTGGAAATACCACTATTTTTGATCCTATTGTTGCAAAAAAATCACATTCTCTCGCTCCATTCGAAGGAGGCGATTTTATCGACAATGAAGAAAATGTGACTTTTAGTAACGAAAAAATTCCACCTAATTTTCCGCCGATGGAAATTATGAGTGTTGAATCGAAAACATCAATTGAGGATCCACCAATCCTTGACTAAGACCTTCCACCTCATCTAGAATACGCATTTTTAGAAGGTGAAGATAAGTTTCCGGTAATTATTGCGAAAGATCTTTCCGATATCGAAAAAACCGCACTTATAAAAATCTTGAAAACACACAAAGGGGCAATCGCGTGGAAAATTTCCGACATTAAAGGAGTCGATCCTAAATTTTGTACTCACAAAATTTTAATGGAGGAGGACTAAAAACCCGCAATCCAATGTCAAAGAAGTGTAAACCCTAAAATTCACGATGTCATTAAAAGAGAGGTCTTAAAACTTCTTGATGCGAGAATGATTTACCCTATATCCGATAGTCCATGGGTGAGCCCAATCCATTGTGTCCCTAAGAAGGGAGGAATGACCGTTGTGCCTAATGAAAACAACGAGTTAATTCCCAATCGTGTTGTGACCGGTTGGAGGGTGTGTATTGACTCTCGAAAGTTAAATGACGCCACTCGTAAAGACCACTTTTCCTTGCCCTTCATGGATCAAATGTTGGAGCGACTCGCGGGAAATGACTTCTATTGCTTTTTTGATGGTTTTTCCGGTTACTTTTAAATCCCTATCGACCCTCGTGATCAAGGAAAAACTACGTTTATGTATCCATATGGAACGTTTGCTTATCGTAGAATGCCATTCGGACCTTGTAATGCACCGGGAACTTTTCAACGGTGTATGATGGCTATTTTTCATGATATGATCGAGAAGTCGATGGAAGTCTTCATGGATGATTTCTTGGTATTTGGTGATTCGTTCACGTCGTGTTTAAACAACTTGGAAAAAATGTTAAAGCGTTGTGAAGAAACCAATCTCGTACTTAATTGGGAAAAAATGTCACTATATGTGTAAACAAGGAATCGTCTTAGGACATAAAATATCGAAAGCGGGGATTGAGGTCGACAAAGCCAAAATTGACGTCATCGCTAAATTACCTCACCCTAAAACCGTCAAAGGAGTTCGGAGTTTCCTAGGCTACACGGGCTTTTATTGTCGTTTCATCAAAGATATTTCAAAAATATCTCGACCTATGACACATCTCCTCGAAAAGATGCTCCTTTCATTTTTAACGAAGATTGTGTTCAAGCTTTTGAAACTCTTAAAAGGAAACTTACCGAAGCTCCCATTCTCGTAGCTCCAAATTGGAACCTCCCCTTCGAACTAATGTGTGATGCAAGTGATTATGCAATCGGGGCTGTTTTAGGGCAACGTCATGAAAAACACTTCCTACCTATCCATTATGCTAGTAAGACGATGACTGTGACAATCCGTCAATTTATGGTTGATATTTTATTCTCAAGTGTTATTTAAAAACATTATTTTAATGTTATATTATGAACTCACTTATTTTTGGGAAGAAATTTAGATTTATGTCTTGAAGTAGCATCGACTACGTCTAAACCGGAGGATTCTACGTTACGTGCTTACGTTTACATACACCGTTTTGGTGACAGTCCGACATTTCAGAAAATAAATTTATCCGTGAATATTATTTTGGGATTTTAAATTTGAGTTAGTTCATAAACTCACAAATCTACGAGAAGAGATTAGGACTTACGTGAATAATTTAACGTCCTTTACGATTAAACCGGAAACCTTAGGATTACGTATTTACGTTTTCGAACTCCGTTTTTGATGAGACAATTTTTATTAGATTCGTTTTGTGCTGTTGATTCATAATTTATAAAAACGTTTTTCGTAAAACGACCCAAGGGCAAGTAAATCGAGGAAACTAGAATCGAGGAGTACCCGTAAATTAGTGGAGATGAGACAAGTGGGACACTTGTCCCACCGCCACTATAACTGGCCATATTAAGCTACACAACCCACTCATGTGTCAAGCTTACAAATTAAGCTAAGACACATGTCTTAGCCACTTTGTAAACTAGCAACATGGTCAAAACCACTCACTCCAAACCATTTCTTCATTTTCCATCCATGCAAATCTCACACAACTCTCCTCCCTCTCTCTATAAATTCGTCCCATATCACCCCTAAACACCCTCATTTGATCAATTTTAACCATGAAATCATGTGTTATTCACACATATGATGAAGCCCTTTTGAAGCTTTATATATTGGTGGTGATTTTAACATCCAAGGAGAAGATTTGGTGATATTCAAGGGCTGATTTCTACATGAAGTTTACAAGTATTGGTGGCCATGAAGATTGGTGTTGATCTATCACAAGTTCTTCTATCAAAATCCAAGCCTTGATCATAAACTACACAACCTTGGTGGTATAAAGATTGTTCTTTCCATCCTCTTGTTATTTTGATTATGTAATCATGTATTTTCTTTCTTATTTTATATGTATATGATGAATATATGATGATAAAAATGTTGTGTGGGGATCAAGTGTTTATAAATATGATTAAAGAGATGAAAAACCATAGGTTAAAGGTTAAAATCTTGCTAAATATGATGGCTATATAAAAACAGTAAGTAACCAAATGTTAAACTGATAAAATGGTAAAGTGGAATCAATATACAGTAATTATTAGGTCTTGTACACATGTGAGAGTTGGCCATACAATGGAATCATTATAATGAGTGAGATATGATTAAAACAAAATTGAAGTACCAATCTGAATAGTCAGTTTTGGACGGACTGTTAGGGATATTTAGAGTTGGATTGAGCAGTAGCTAAAACTAAGTTAATTGTAGCACATATCACATAGTTTATGGTGTCTAAAAATGAGCTTCTATCTCCTTGTAGAACTCAAGATATGGTAAAAATTAAAAAGTGAAAGTAAAAATCAGATTTTGGGAAATTAAAGTATAATAGTATTATAATAGCACTCAAATAAATATAGTATAAAATGTGAATTAAAACCACTAACGTATATATTACATTTATATAAATATGTATAAGGATAAATAAATGGACATTTTATAAAAATGGTAGTTTGATAAGTTTTATAAGTTATAAAACTATAAACATGATTTTTACGTCTTTTCGGCTAGTACCGTAAAATTAACGTTTTTCGCCAATTGAAATTTAGACGATCGGACCCGTCTAATGTAAACTTTTTAAAAGTCATATACTGATATATAAGTACCTAATACAAGTAAAAAACCAATAAAACCCGAGCTTTACAACATATAGACATTAACGGGCCAAAGTAGCCTTAATGGACAATAAACCCGACTAATTTGGTAAAACACTTATAAACTTACTTATTGGGCTTAACCCACTTGGGCCCAACATGAAAAGTATAATATTGATAATAAAGATGTAAAATGGACTAATATAAAGTATTGGGCTTGTAATAGGCTTATTGGGCCTAAAACATATAAACCAGATAAACTAGTGAAACTAGTATAAAAGTTACCAATACATAACACAAAAATGAGTAAATGAGAATGTATAAACCCACTTGATCATCATATATATAAAATCATCATATGTATACATAATTGTTATTTTTATAAATTCATTGGACAAGAGTCTAAGACGAGTATTATTTGTCTAGGTTTCCGTGATTGAAGCACGTACCGTACATCCAAATCGCTGATAACCGCCTTCCCACATCAACGTGAGTTCATAGCCTCGCACTCTTTTAAATGTTTTATGAAATGTTTTATAAACCCGCGAGGGAGATAACCTGTTAGTTTTGATAAAATAGGACATCGTTTGTCCCGATTGTTTGTTTATTGATTTGGACCCGAATGATTGTATGACCCGATGAATGATTAATTGACCCGATAGATGAAATGAAATGGATTATTAAAGTTAGGTTATGTCACTAAAAGTCCAATTAGCATGAATTGTGAACTACCGGGATTTGGTAGACGCTTATGCATATAATAGTACTATTTGGGGACGATCACCCCAGTTCGCGCCTTGACGGTTGATCCCCGTCGTGCCACATTGACTGGTAAGCGAATTTATGTATGAGAAGATTTACACAAGCGTGATTATTGTGACGACACGCTAATTTAGATGGGAAAATTGAGTTTCGGGCTAGCTACCCGTTGTTTTTTGTAGTAAGGTAACAATGTCATGCGGCTTATAATAATCCAAAAATAACGAAATACTGCTATACGCACTAAATTACGATATATTGCCTGACTAGCAATACGGGGTCTTACTATTGATATTATGTTCGTGTTTTGGTTTTTCATAACAATATTCATATAACGGTTTTTATTTAACTCTATACAACGTTATAAAACGTACTGTATGATGTTTTTACGACAATGGCTCGTATAATGATTTTGAAGGCAAAAGCCTATATTATGATTTTTGATAAGGATTTGTATAAAATGACTTTGGCTATTTTATGGCCTATTACAAAGATTTGTACAAAATTATTTTCGGTAATAATTTTATACCGATGTTATTTTGATGGATTTAATTAAAACTCTATGAATTCACTCGGCGTTTTCGCTGACCTTTTCTTTTAAAATGTTTTGTCTCAGGTACTTGAAGGTAATTCTCGGGAAGACAAAAAGAATTCATGGCCCGCACTTAAATAATAAATTCCATTCAAATTCTTTATAAAACTTGTAGGAAATACAATGACTTGGGACCTATGTAAATTTGATATTTATGAATGGAAATGCTTTATTTTTAAACGACGCGATTTTTAAGCGTTGTCTATGATGTGAGTAATGTGCTATCCCGTAACACCAACGAGTCTTCCGCTGTATTGAATTGTATAAATTTGGGGGTGTTACAGTTTGGTACCAGAGCTCTCGTTATAGAGAACGAAAGATTTTTAAAACCAAGGTTTTGAATGAAACATTTCAAAATCTTTTAACTATAAACATTTTTCTCAAAATGTCTAAAAATCTTTTGACTATAACGGTGCCGAAGAATTCCCGAGTTATCGACAATGCCAGACTGAGAAGTGTTATTTTAATATATATATATAACTTGGATTATATATATATATATATATATATATATATATATATATATATATATATATATATATATATATATATATATATATATATATATATATATATATATATATATATATATATATATATATATATATATATATATATATATATATAGAGAGAGAGAGAGAGAGAGGAGCGTTATTGTGGTGACCAGCTTTAAAATAAAAACAATAAGAACCATTATGGACCGTTAGATGCATCAATAATGATGTCACTTGATTCATATGACTTGAGTGGTATACATGTAATTAAGTTAAAATATATGGCAAATTTACAATGCTCAATTGAACACCTTATTTTCATAGTCCGTTTTTTTTGTATTATTATTTTGTTTGACTTTTCTAAATATCAACTTTTCCGTTTGCTTTTTACTTTCATTTTCTCTTAGTTTGTTTTTCACACATGTGATGATAAGATTATATAATTGAAAAATATCTATTTATGTTTTAGAAGGTGACGAACGAAATTATGAGTAACAACTAAAAACCATTCTCCAAAATTTTATTAGAGGCATATGAACATTTTTTATAATAAATATATATATATACAATGACACACTATTGTTTTAGTATAGTATATACTTACGTTAGACTTTTTGATACGCTTTTAGTGACACATTAAAATATGAGAAACTATTGGTAGAACACTATAAAATTTTAATACAAGTGCAATGACACATTATTTTTATTACCTAGTCTTGAAACATATGTGCTGACACACTAAAGTTTTTATACGTTTTAGCGACACACTATCTTTTATGACATATTTTTGTGTCGAAATTACTTTTTTGACACACTAAAGTTTTGACCATTTTTGTAGTGCGACACACTTTTTTATGACATATTATTATGTCGAAATAACTTTTTTGGCACACTAAGCTTACTAAAGTTTTGATGCGATTATAGTGACACATTAACTCATACGACACATTCTAGTGACACATTAATATTTATGACATAGTTTAGTGACAAACCATGTTTTCACACACACTAAATTTTTTTTGACACATACACATTATCTCTTATGACATACTTTTAGTAACAAAACATAAAAAAAAAAACAAAATACTGGGATACAAAATAGTGATAAAAAAATATTAACGTTAATCTCAACGCAATTCAAGTTTCAAAACGAAAAGACATCTGTCAAGATATAAATAAATAATCGAAATTGTGTTATAAGTCAGGGAAATTGTCGACGATGTGTATGTATCACGATCTAGTTATGAAAACCGAATTGAATCGCTGCGACCGTACATTTTGGTGACTGGGAAAGAAGCTTAATGTCTCACGACCGTACATATTTTGGGTCATAAGCGGCGGTATCCGAATCTTCTATTACCGACGACAAGACTAGTTGGACTCGAACAACGGTTTTTTATTGTTTCGTCCCATTGGTTGATGCCCTGTAGATAGACGGAATTCGCTTGTCGGTGATATTCCATTTCCATGATACAAAGATTTTTGTTTTTGTTTTTTCGTCTCATTGGTTCTTTTTACAATATAAAGATTTATGCGCAAAGAAGAAATGATAGAAATTTTTGTTTAAGAAAGGACATACCAACTATTAAGACGAGAGAAATGGGAATTGAAGAAAAAATGGACAGTTATGTTTGACAAAGACTAGACGTGTCAAACTGTCAAAGTTCTCCCAAAGATTAAGAGTTAAAAACCTATTATGCCCTCATATGAATATTATATAATTTTGATTTTTCTTAATTGAAAATGACACATGGAATCTTTTTATTGGTTCTTATTGTTTCTATTTTAAGGATGGTCACTACATGAACGCAAATCTATATATATATATATATATATATATATATATATATATATATATATATATATATATATATATATATATATATATATATATATATATATATATATATATATATATATATATATATATATATATATATATATATATATATATATATATATATATATATATATATATATATATATATATATATATATATATATATATATATATATATATATATATATATATATATATATATATATATATATATATATATGATGTAATTTGATTACATGATTGTTTGATGATTATTTTAATATTTATACGAGGTATTTATACGACGTAGATTGTCACAAGGAACCCTAACTCCCCTAGCAAATCAATCGAAGCTATTCCCGTAGGAATTCTAGCTATCCTAGATCTAAACCAAGTTGTGGATATTTATGATCCCAACAAAATGGTTGATATTCGTAGCAATGTAGATATTAGTTGATTGTGATATTGAAAAAGAATTGTCGAGATTAAAACTGATATCGATGTCATGACGATCTTTCCTCATAGAGCGGAGTTTGACAAAACGTTACCACCTAGAAAGATGTCATCTGATTCGTTGTCGCCCAATTCTTAAATTTGAAATCGAAAGGGTGAATGTTGCACTTGAGGCTGTCAATGGAACCATTACCCAAAAGCCTCATGCCACTAGTACCTTTCCGAGAAGTCTAATTGAATGATCGAGTCATTTCATACTAGTGACTCATTTGATAACTATTGTTGTAAGTGCTATAGGATTGGAAATTAAGTGATGTTCATATTGAGATTTTATTGCCTTTACAAGGTCGAAGAATAAGGTTGTAAGTATTGGAAAATGAGTAGGATATCGGATTGAGTATAAAATTGGTTGAAACTTGAATAAAGTAAAATTTAACCTGTATGGAATAAGAAATTTTTAAGAGGAAGTCGTTAAGTCCTATGATTGAATTATAAGGTTTTAATTGATTGTTGATTCGTGTTAAGGGTTGTTCCTAGGCCATTGTCCAATAATGAGGATGCTCAGTGTCCAGGAAATAAATTGAAGAAATCTTCTTCTGAATAGGGACCGATGGATCTTCCAGGACAGGTGGAACCCCCATGACTCTTGTAGATTAGTATTCATTATGGTATCTTTTAAAAATCCCTAACTTAACTGAGACATCAGTTGGTAGGATGAGTTCTGAGAATTGTATGACATAGTGACACGTAATGTGTTACGGTATAATTTTGACTTGTTTGTAATTAATGAAAAAGACTACCTTTGATTGCTAAATCCTACATGTATCGATGATATCTATCTTTTCTTGCTTCTTCCTAATGCTCGCATTAGTGATGCAACCATTGAACAAGTACTCATCTCGAATTGAGTTACGTTGTGGATTATTCTTTTTGAGTGCCATCGAGGTCATGCACCTCATGATTAATTGGCTAAGCTCATTTCCTATTATATTGTAGTTAGTTCTTGGTAAACAACTTTTCATCACTCTTTTGCAGATCACTCATTGTTTTTATAAGATAAAAACAGTATCCTTTGAGAAAATTTAATTTTCATCACTATAAGGATTATTCAAAGTAAGATTTATAAGTGATTGTTATCGAAATGAAGTTGTTTATAAAACACCTTGGAAAACTTAATTGTTTTCATAACAAAGATAATCTTTGTAAATTTATTTTTGATTCTTATTTAAGAATTAAGCATGAAAATGTTTTTATTATAAACATGATGATAAAATTTTGATGAACTGAGTATTGCATCGTTAATCTTGAAATTTTATATAGTTGCGCGCCTACATACAATTTGGAAGGGACCATGCAAGATTGATTAGTAGTCACCATGAAATTGTTAATAAACACTACAATTTCTTTGAAGTTGTGAAACATTAAATTTTATGAGATCTACAAAAAGTGCAAATTAGGGACATATTGTTAGGGATATCTACGTATGTGCCCGTACTATTTATTCTTCTGAGTCGAATTTACTCATCTGTGGAACTTGTCTTATTTGACAATTGATATTCCCTTCTTGTCCGATTCTCCTGTGGTGAGATTCTTAGGAAAAGTATATGATTACCGAGTGTTGATACCCGATTGGATGTATCGACGTTCCTATCATTTCTTTTGATTTGATTTCATTTGAATGACCTGGGTAACGATCCGAGGAGCTTTCGAATGCGTACTCAAATTATGAAAACATGGGATATATTCATATTCATTAAATGTTTTTGTCTGTATCTGATTTGAAATTCTCTCGCGTAAATTATGCGTTGACATTACTCTTTTGATGATAGTTGTGTCCCCATATATCCTTGAATTTGTGAAGGATTATGAATTATTATTAGTCTTTTGAGAAGTTCACATCTTATCAACGGTGATGAAACTGGAAAGTTGATAGTGCCAGTAGAATGAATTGATTGATTATGACATGATGACATTTTCTTAATTGATGGGAACTCGAGTAGAATTCCCCTAAAAGATAAGATGTTGATTATCAAAAGTTATTTAAATAATTCTTGATGGATGACCATATCCTGCATTTAGACTTGAAATTATACCATGAATGGTTGTGAATTAGTCATAGATATTGTAATCTAGAAAGAACATAAAATAAATGTATTAAAAGATGTTTATGTTATCTGAAACTTTAGGAGGTATTTGCTGGTGAATTACCTAGACTTTCGCCATTAAGGCAAGTTGAATTTGGTATTGATTATATTCCTGGTGATGCACCTGTGGCGTGTGCACTATACTTCAGCACCATTTGAATCGAAAGTGTTACCGTACAACTGAGAGAGTTGTTGGAGAAAGCTTTTATTCTACCAAGCTCGTCATCATGAAGAGCTATAGTGTTATTATTTCTTCTATTTATTGATTTCCGTGAACTAGGTAAATTGACGATTAAAAATCTATATCCACTACCCAGGATGATAGATTTGTTCGATAATTTACGAGGTTCTAGCGTATGTTTTAAAAATTTTGATCCTCGACATGGTTATCATCAATTTCGCATCCGCGAAAAAGATTATCTATTCCAATCACTACATCCGGTACTTGTAATGACCATTATGAGTTTCACGTGATGTCGTTTGGATTGACTAATACACATGTAGCATCCATAAATTTGGTGAATCACGTGTGTAGGCTGTAATTTGATAAATTCATGCTTGTGATCATTAAGGACCATTTGTTTATTTATAAGAATAAGAATGAGTTAATAATTATTTGTAGAATGCCCTGAGTCGGCCGAGTAGTGAAAACTTGTACCTTGAATATTTAACATGTGATGAAAGACTTAATCCTTTATATTAATTAACCGTATGATTAATAGAAAATGGAATATATTGACTCTTCAAAAATTAGAGCCATTAAGGCTTTGAGTTTTACCAGAAAGAAAATGGAAATATGTTTTGACAAATCATTTATCAAAAGATTTTTAAGGGATTATTCCCTTATACACAAATCATTTAACTAAACTCCTGTTTAGGGGTAGATGTTCGTATATACCTCAAGACATCCTAAGAGTAATTGAGGAAACCATTTAAACCAAAACTTGAAATTTGAAACAACAATTTTTGCTTTCAACTAAGAAAATTTTGACAAAAGTACAACCAAAGATTTTTCGAACATTTACAAATCTTATTAATTATTTTCAATAAATCAACAAAAATTGTGTTAATTAAATTCAAATTTATTTTGAACATTTTTATATAATTGGACAAACTAAGAAAATTTAAAAACTTTTTTCGTTTACGTTTCATACGAACTAAATATTTATTATTTAATTACTTGTAGTAATTATCGACGCTTTAAACGTCGGATTGAGCAAAACTGATAAGAACAATAGTTAAGATAGAACTAAGACTTAGAAAATGTGAAGAAAGAACTTTCGAATAAATACGGTCATGATATTTATTCCATCTAGGAAAGTGAAAGTAATTACTGACACATTATATAGGAAGGATAAAGAATCAATTAGGATGTGTTTCTTAATAATGACTGTGCAAAATATATTGCCGAACAATATAAAATAAACGATGCTTGTAAGAAGGATAATATAGATAATAAAAAGGGGTTCGCGGCTAATATGAGCCATTAGAATTGAGAAATCAATGGCGTTAAATGTATAAAAGGCCACTTGTAATTGCCTAAATATGGAGATTTTGAGATTTAGTTATGTTGGAATCTTATAAGATTAAGTATTCTATTCATGTCATTTCTGACTAAATGTATCTTTATCTGAAGAAGTTGTACTAATGTCAAATTATGAAGGCAGACATTGCCTCATACATTAGTAAACGTCTAGCTATTGCAAAGGTCATCATCTGAATTTGATTCGATTTGGGTCATCGTCGACAGACTGACCAAATCTGCTAATATCATTCCTGTTAATGATAGATTCTTGATGAAGAAATTGACTCTTTTGTATTTAAAGGAGTTGTGTAAACATGGTGTGCCTGTATTGATCATCTCTATCAAGATCCTCGCTTCGCATCGAATTTCTAGAGATTTGCTCAGAAGTCGTTGGGAACGAACCTTGATGAGAGTACTGTGTACCACCCCAATCGAAGGGACGAGGTAAAGTAACGATACAAAATACTATAAGTGTTGTTTTATGTTTGAATGATTGACCTTTGGTAGTAAACTATAAAATCGTTTTCCTTTGGAGAGATTATCATTGATAATTATCGTATTAGGATCGAGATCGAATCTTGTGTGGATCTAAATATTAGAGAATCTATAAGAAGGAGTAGGGATGAAGACACCCGACTTACACCCATTGTGAGTTGGACATGTCTTTTAGGTTTAAGGTTTCCTATGATGACGAACCTAACCTAACAAAATACCCGACCTGTGAAACCCGAAATGATTGTTGAAATTAGAATCTGATTATCGACTGCCGGTAGTGGGCAGGAGGTTATGTGAATATGGAATGTAGATCTTGAAGTGCCAGATGGGTAGTGAAGTTATGCCAAAGATTTTAACAATGGAAAAATGAATTGATGATCTGAAAGATCATGGGATATAAGTCTCCTTTGTATGGGACCATTGAGATGATGTAAAAGATTGGTTTGAAAGGCATATAAGTTGGATCTACCCTAGGACTTCAAGAGCTGCGTGAATTATGTTTCGTATATCGAACTTGATAAAATGTCTATCAAGTGAAAATCTTATTATTTCTTAGTAAAGTTTAGATCGGCGAAAATTTGCATTCATCAGAAACCCGTGAACATCATGGATAGAGAAAGTAAGTCAACATTTAGCCTGATCTTATTCCCGTAGTTGTGTTTGATGAAACTCGCGTATTGTAATGGATTACACTTGTGAGAAAAGACCGAATGTGGAGGAAATACCCACATGGATTTAACTCTATAAGAAGCGAGTAGTAATATAAAATGATCTTTGAGGACAAAGATCCTGTTTAAGGGTAAATGCTGTGACAATCCGTCAATTTATGGTTGATATTTTATTCTCAAGTGTTATTTAAAAACATTATTTTAATGTTATATTATGAACTCACTTATTTTTGGGAAGAAATTTGGATTTATGTCTTGAAGTAGCATCTATTACGCCTAAACCGGAGGATTCTACGTTACGTGCTTACGTTTACATACACCGTTTTTGGTGACAGTCCGACATTTTAGAAAATAAATCTATCCGTGAATATTATTTTGGGATTTTAAATTTGAGTTAGTTCATAAACTCACAAATTTACGAGAAGAGATTAGGACTTACGTGAATAATTTAACGTCCTTTACGATTAAACCGTAAACCTTAGGATTACGTATTTACGTTTTCAAACTCCGTTTTTGATGAGACAATTTTTATTAGATTCGTTTTGTGCCGTTGATTCATAATTTATAAAAACGTTTTTCGTAAAACGAACCGAGGGCAAGCAAATCGAGGAAACTAGAATCAGGAGTACCCGTAAATTAGTGGAGATGAGACAAGTGGGACACTTGTCCCACCGCCACTATAACTGGCCATATTAAGCTACGCAACCCACTCATGTGTAAAGCTTACAAAGTAAGCTAAGACACATGTCTTAGCCACTTTGTAAACTAGCAACATGGTCAAAACCACTCACTCCAAACCATTTCTCCATTTTCCATCCATGCAAATCTCACACAACTCTCCTCCCTCTCTCTCTAAATTCGTCCCATATCACCCCTAAACACCCTCATTTGATCAATTTTAACCATGAAATCATGTGTTATTCACACATATGATGAAGCCCTTTTGAAGCTTTATAGATTGGTGGTGATTTTAACATCCAAGGAGAAGATTTGGTGATATTCAAGGGCTGATTTCTACATGAAGTTTACAAGTATTGGTGGCCATGAAGATTGGTGTTGATCTATCACAAGTTCTTCTATCAAAATCCAAGCCTTGATCATAAACTACACAACCTTGGTGGTATAAAGATTGTTCTTTCCATCCTCTTGTTATTTTGATTATGTAATCATGTATTTTCTTTCTTATTGTATATGTATATGATGAATATATGATGATAAAAATGTTGTGTGGGGATCAAGTGTTTATAAATATGATTAAAGAGATGAAAAACCATAGGTTAAAGGTTAAAATCTTGCTAAATATGATGGCTGTATAAAAACAGTAAGTAACCAAATGTTAAACTGATAAAATGGTAAAGTGGAATCAATATACAGTAAGTATTAGGTCTTGTACACATGTGAGAGTTGGCCATACAATGGAATCATTATAATGAGTGAGATATGATTAAAACAAAATTGAAGTACCAATCTGAATAGTCAGTTTTGGACGGACTATTAGGGATATTTAGAATTGGATTGAGCAGTAGCTAAAACTAAGTTAATTGTAGCACATATCATATAGTTTATGGTGTCCAAAAATGAGCTTCTATCTCCTTGTAGAACTCAAGATATGGTAAAAATATTGAAAGTGAAAGTAAAAATCAGATTTTGGGAAATTAAAGTATAATAGTATTATAATAGCACTCAAATAAATATAGTATAAAATGTGAATTAAAACCACTAACTTATATATTACATTTATATAAATATGTATAAGGATAAATAAATGGATATTTTATAAAAATGGTAGTTTGATAAGTTTTATAAGTTATAAAACTAAAAACATGATTTTTACGTCTTTTCGGCTAGTACCGTAAAATTAACGTTTTTCGCCAATTAAAATTTAGACGATCGGACCCGTCTAATGTAAACTTTTTAAAAGTCATATACTGATATATAAGTACCTAATACAAGTAAAAACCAATAAAACCCGAGCTTTACAACATATAGACATTAACGGGCCAAAGTAGCCTTAATGGACAATAAACCCGACTAATTTGGTAAAACACTTATAAACTTACTTATTGGGCTTAACCCACTTGGGCCTAACATGAAAAGTATAATATTGATAATAAAGATGTAAAATGGACTAATATAAATTATTGGGCTTGTAATATGCTTATTGGGCCTAAAACATATAAACAAGATAAACTAGTGAAACTAGTATAAAAGTTACCAATACATAACACAAAAATGAGTAAATGAGAATGTATAAACCCACTTGATCATCATATATATAAAATCATCATATGTATATATAATTATTATTTTTATAAATTCATTGGACAAGAGTCTAAGACGAGTATTATTTGTCTAGGTTTCCGTGATTGAAGCACGTACCGTACATCCAAATCGCCGATAACCGCCTTCCCACATCAACGTGAGTTCATAGCCTCGCACTCTTTTAAATGTTTTATGAAATGTTTTATAAACCCGCGAGGGAGATAACCTGTTAGTTTTGATAAAATAGGACATCGTTTGTCCCGATTGTTTGTTTATTGATTTGGACCCGAATGATTGTATGACCCGATGAATGATTAAATGACCCGATAGATGAAATGAAATGGATTATTAAAGTTAGGTTATGTCACTAAAAGTCCCATTAGCATGAATTATGAACTACCGGGATTTGGTAGACGCTTATGCATATAATAGTACTATTTGGGGACGATCACTCCAGTTCGCGCCTTGACGGTTGATCCCCGTCGTGCCACATTGACTGGTAAGCGAATTTATGTATGAGAAGATTTACACAAGCGTGATTATTGTGACGACACGCTAATTTAGATGGGCAAATTGAGTTTCGGGCTAGCTACCCGTTGTTTGTTGTAGTAAGGTAACAATGTCATGCGGCTTATAATAATCAAAAATAATGAAATACTGCTATACGCACTAAATTATGATATATTGCCTGACTAGCAATACGGGGTCTTACTATTGATATTATGTTCGTGTTTTGGTTTTTCATAACCATATTCATATAACGGTTTATTTAACTCTATACAACGTTATAAAACGTACTGTATGATGTTTTTACGACAATGGCTCGTATAATGATTTTGAAGGCAAAAGCCTATATTATGATTTTTGATAAGGATTTGTATAAAATGACTTTGGCTATTTTATGGCCTATTACAAAGATTTGTACAAAATGATTTTCGGTAATAATTTTATACCGATGTTATTTTGATGGATTTAATTAAAACTCTATGAATTCATTCGGCGTTTTCGCTGACCTTTTCTTTTAAAATGTTTTGTCTCAGGTACTTGAAGGTAATTCTCGGGAAGACAACAAGAATTCATGGCCCGCACTTAAATTATAAATTCCATTCAAATTCTTTGTAAAACTTGTATGAAATACAATGACTTGGGACCTATGTAAATTTGATATTTATGAATGGAAATGCTTTATTTTTAAACGACGCGATTTTTAAGAGTTGTCTATGATGTGAGTAATGTGCTATCCCGTAACACCAACGAGTCTTCCGCTGTATTGAATTGTATAAATTTGGGGGTGTTACAATGACCGACGCTCAAATGAAATAGACTATAACGGAAAAAGAACTACTTTCCGTGGTGTATGCTTTTGAGAAATTCCGACCCTATCTCGTCTTAACAAAAAGCATAGTGTATACGGATCATTCGGCTATTAAGTACCTCTTTTCTAAGCTTGATGCAAAGCCGAGATTGCTTCGTTGGATTCTCCTACAAGAATTTGATGTCTCCATACTTGACAAAAAAGGAGCCGAGAATCTAGCGGGCGATCATCTCTCTCATTTGGAAGATCCTCACAAAAATGAGTTCGAGAACAAGGAAATTACCGAAACATTTCCTCTCGAGACTCTTGGTGCGGTGAACTCTAAAGATGACACCCCATGGTTTGCCGACATTGAAAATTACCATGCGGGCAATTTCATAATCAAAGGTATGACGACACAACAAAAGCGAAAATTCTTTCGTGACGTCAAGTTCTATTTTTGGGACGACCTTTATCTCTTTCGTGTTTGAGCGGATCAACTCGTTCGACCGTGTTTTTGGCACCGAATCTAATCCTTAGAGCTTGTCACGAGGGACCCACGGGTGGTCACTACAGTGCTAACTTCACGGATAAGAAAGTGTTCGATGCAGGCTTCTTTGGCCTACAATCTATCGTGATGCACACGCACTTGTTAAGTCGTGCGATTCTTGCCAACGTCAAGGAAAATCCTCTCAAAAGGATGAAATGCCGCAAAACATAATTCAATTGTGTGAGATTTTCGACGTTTGGGCATTGACTTTATGGGGCCGTTCCCATCGTCTCATGGAAACAAGTATATCCTCGTCGCCGTCGACTACCTATCTAAGTGGGTGGAAGCTAAGGCTTTGCCTATGAATGATGCTTGTGTGATAGTTAAGTTTATGAAGAAACTATTCTCTCGGTTTGGAACCCTTCGTGCTATTCTAAGCGATCGTAGAACCCATTTTTGTAATGACCAATTCGAAAAGGTTATAAAGAAATATGGGGTTACACATCATCTTTCTATAGCCTATCACCCACAAGAGAGTGGACAAGTCGAGGTTTCAAACCGAGCTTTAAAGAGGATTTTAGAAAAGTCGATTGGAGAAAACCGTGCTTCATGGTCCACAAACTCGATGACGCTTTCTGGGCCTTTCGCACCGCTTATAAGACCCCAATCGGGTGTACTCCTTACAAGTTGGTGTATGGGCAGAATTGCCATTTTCTAATTGAATTAGAACATAAGGCATATTGGGCCTTAAAGCATGCAAACTTTGACTTAAAGACCAAAGATCACCAGAAAATAAAACTTAATGAATTGGAGGAATTAAGAGACAATGCTTATGAAAATTCATTGATTTTTAAGGAAAAGACTAAAAAGTTTCATGATTCAAAGATTAAAAACTGGGTTTTTAACGTTGTTGATCAAGTGTTACTTTTTAACTCTCGTTTGAAAATATTTTCCGGAAAGTTGAAATCCCGTTGGTCGGGTCCGTTCACCATAACACAAGTTTTTCCTTATGGGACCATCGAGCTAGCTCAAAATGATGGACCTAACTTTAAGGTGAATGTACATAGTCTTAAGCACTACTTCGGTGGGGAAGTCCCTTCTTTGGACGACCTCGACCAAGTCACCTTCCCCGATGATAAATAGCATTGAGGAATCGAGTCTAGCTCATGACTCGGTAATAAAAAACGAGGTGATTCGTGGGAGAGTTCCCATGCTTATCCATGTACATATTATCGCTTTCTAATGTAGTAAATGTGAGGGGATTTGTGCCCTTCCAACTCGTTGTCTCGTGGTTGTTTGTGAATGTGTTATCTAGATCATCATCATCACTACGGTTGAAGACTCTCGTGTTTGTTTACGTGAGCCTCGATCGTTTGCTTAAAGAAGTTTTTTCACGAATCCACTACATATCCTTTATTGTTCTAACGATAATCTATTAGCATAATTCATAAACGGCTTTAGATATATTGTTGATCACCCTTTCCATGCTAGATCCTAAGCATTCGACTCTGCGTCTCTAGTATGGGGGTGCTCCACCTTTAGACTCAAAACATTGATGACAATGTTTACTTTTAGTATGGGGGGTTGAATAGATACTTGCTGTAGAAACTAGAAGGGGGGGGGGGGGGGGGTTGAATAGTTTCTTATAATTTACTTGTTAAAAGGTGGTTTTCAAAATCCTTTTTCAAAAACTTAGACTTGAGGAAATGTGTGAAATCTTCTTATGCACAATATGAACAATGATAGTGTAACTAAGCTAATACTAACAAATATATATGCACAAAGAATAAAGAATGTAAAGAGTTAAGGGTAAAGAAAGATCAAACCGAACACCAAGGATTTATAGTGGTTCGACAATGAAGCTCACTCCTCGTTCCTACTCCACTCCTCGAGTACTCCTTACTCGAGAGTTCACTACACAACAAGCTCCTTATGGTGGAGAAAACCGTACACGTCGCTTAACCAATTTCTGACTCTAAGCTAAAAGTCGAGCCCTAATCGTAGCTAGGACCAATCTACACAACTATACTTAGTACATACACAACTTCCAAATAGACACAACTACTTGGATCTTCTCAACTAAGACACAACAACAAATGTATAAAAGTAGATCTTCAATGGATCTTTGGTGGTGGACTCAACACTTCACGAGGATAGTGTTCTTCTCGTTGCACTTGGAGAGGAAGGGATGGAAGAACAAGATTCATTTCTTAAAAAAGTAGTAATCAAACAAATGATCAAAGATTTGAGTGATTAAAGAAGAGAGTTTGAATTTGGAAATAGATGTGCAAAAGAGGTGATTTGAAAAGCTGAGAATAGTCCACTATTTATAGGACAAAGGCCCAACGGATATATCTGGCCGCGGTTCCTTAGCTCAGCCGGCTGTTCCTTATCGATAAGGAACCGCCTAGGCACTAGAGAACCGCTGCCTAGACTCCGCTCCATTTTTTGTCCTTTAGCTGTGGAGGTCTTATCTGGATATAAAAAATATCCTGAAAGGATATTCTTAACCAAATAAGAATATGCCATTTTCAAATTTCAAATAATTAATTTAATAAAACATTTTCTTAAAAAGAAAGTTTAATAAAAACTTGTCACATTTAATAAAAAGTGAGTTTTAAGAAAGTTTAAATCACTTGATCACTTGATTAAGGTTAGTACTTGTTTATTCATATCTTAAGTGAAAATGGGTAAAATAAAAAAATTACTTGAACTCAAGAATTCGTTTTTCGTTGTTTTGATAAATGTTTGTTTTTACATATTGTCGTAATCAAAACAAAGCGAGACCGAAAAATGTAAGTAACGTTTTTAGGCATTATTGCATTAACAATCTCCCCCTTTTAGATTCCGACAATACATAAGCTCAATCACACAAAAAAAAGATTTTCGAAGACGAGTTTATTCATTTCTCCCCCTTTGTCGAAGCAAAAAGGTTGCACAAGTCGGTGTTGAAGAAACGGACTTAGCAAAGACTCCCCCTTGGTGCTTACTCCCCCTAGCTTGGGGCACCGAGGAATCGAGATATGGTGACAAGCTACATAGAAGGGTTAGTTGAACAAAAGAAACAACCAACAATATATAGCAATAGGTCACAAAAAATAAAAGAGAAGAAAACACAAAGACAAAGATCCAAGATAGGTTACTAAAAGAACATCATACAAAGAAGTATGGAAAAAGAAACAAGCCAAAAGCATAAATCTAATCCTAGTTATTCTAGAATTCTAAGATTTGCTTGAATTTGGTGTCTTGTGGATAAGCAATCAATGCTTATATGAAAGACAAGGTAATGGCAGAGGGTGGTGGTGGTGGCTTGTTGGAGATCTCATAATCATAGTGTAGAGGAGGCTTGATTAAGAGACTCTTGATGTAGCTCAACTCCTCATAGATGTGTGCCATAGCAAGATGTTGATTGATGAGACTGTATTTATGCATAGTCTCATCGTCCAAATCGGGCTTAAAATGCTTAAAATATCGTCAAAATACCCAATATATGCCTGTGTTTGTTCATTGTGTATTTTAGGTACGGATATCGTGAATTCATCAAATGATCAAAGGAATCAAGCAAAAACGAACACGGGAAACGAAGCCGCACAAAGAACCGGGCCCATGTTTTGAATTTCCAAAAATAGTCCTTGAAGAATTGAAGATTGGCAAGTTTGGTCCCTCAACTATTGAAGACTTGTCACAAATGACCCTCCACTATTCATTTGTACAAGTTACATCCTTGAAGTTTGAAGACTTTACATTATAAGCCCTTGGAAATCACAAGAATTGCCATTTTAGTCCTTATTCATGGTTTAACTAAAACACAAGGACTGAATTTGTAAATGGCCAAAAGATATTAACAAATGATAAGAGAGTTTGCTCTTGAAAACTTGAAGTGAAGATATTTTGGAAGTCTGGGGGCCAAACCTGTTAAAACCAAACCCATATCCATTAATTACCCAACCAAACCCGTTTTACCCACCCATATTACCACCTTAACCCGACCAAGCCCAATACCCCAGCCCAAGTCAATGACCCAGTCAACCCCACTTAACCCGCAATTAATATTAACAAAAAGTTAGAGGTAAACACTTTATTTAAAAACCCTTTCCCTAATTAGCATCTAAACCTTCCCTGCTAAACTAACCCATCCCAAGAACCCTAGAACCTAATTCCACCAAATCAAAGGGTTTAATCCCCATTACTTCCAGATGGATAATTAACCCTCTTCTCATGTGAACCCACCAACAAAACAGCTCACCACTTAACCAAATGGGTCCCCCCCATGCTCCCCTGCCTCTCTCAAAATAGCAACAATGGCATCTTTTGACTAAATCAACGGCAAAGACTCCAAACTTGTCCCTAAGGAGTTTTGGATGTCCCAGATCATCTTCACAGCTGGACAACATCAACATCAATCACATGGACCATTTTGACCGATTTGAAGAATCAAGGACCAAGGGCAAAAGAGGAAAAGACTAGCTAGGGTTTTAGTTTTCATTTTTTATTCTAGAATAGTCTTAATTCAGTATAAATACAAGTGGTGTGTCACTTGTATCAATGTTCCAGTTTTTCTTTGTAAAAAATTTCAAGTGATTAATGACAATGAAAATTTGAGATTTTTGCATAACTACTGAGTTCCCTTTAATGTTTTGGTAGTTTAATCAGTCTTTTCATTATTTGCAAATTAGTTTAAGGTTTTTAAAAAGGTTTTCAGTTAGCAAATTATTTTCAGAAAATTCCATTTTCTTGAAGTTGGACATTAGATTTCTTTTTAGTTTGAATCAGGCATTAACTGAAGTGAAAGTGGATGTTAATTTTGGATCAAAGCTAATAATAAGTCTTTGTTAAAGGTTTTTTGTATGGTTCAAAATCTTAGCTTTTTAAGGGTTATATCAAAAATCTGATTTTTCATTATTTCTTTTAGCAATAAGCTATAAGCAGCTTAAGTAATAAGCCTGCTTTATAGCTTATTGGCTTGTGTAACAGCTCACCATTTCCTTGTTTTGCTTTATTCTTTTCAGGTTCTTTCACAAGATATTGGGTGGTGGATTGGAAACAACCCACTCACCATCATCTCTACACCAGCAGACCTATTAGCCAGCACAAGCCCGAGCTTGTATGGAGATGGCATTGCAGCCATAGTGGGGCTCGGATGTGGGTCCCACAAGGTATCCCTAGGCTTGAACCCTTCATGCTTGTTTGACTTGTTAAATTTTGGTTTTTAAGGATTTGCTGTTTAGATGTACTCTTAGTTGTTGTGTGCATCATTTTATGCTTCTTATGCTTGTTTGAGTATTGTTTGATCTTTAGAATTCAGGTTTAGGTATAGTTGGTTTGTTAATTTGACAATTCAGAAATTAAGGGTGTGTTTGGATGTGGGTTTTATGGACAGCTGTTAACTAATTGTTGGCTTGAAACCAACCTAAACACACTTGGTTTAAGTATTCTTGTGATATAACAACTAGTGGTATTCATATTAATAGGTTTTATAAGAGTTTCATGTTTAAATTTGGTTCATAGTGCTTAATCAGAAACTTCACTTTTCTGTCTCGAATTTAAAGTAAAATTTGCCATCCAAACTTGTAGAATGTTAGACATAGGTATAATCCAGGGTTGCTGATAGCTTAATAGTAATTTGGTATGCTTATGTGATAATTGTGGCCCAGTAAAATCCGTTTTTGTGCCTTGTAGATCAGTACTGTTCATCAGTAACATACCATCTATATCAGCCACTTTAATTGGCAATTTGTGTGAGATTTTTGTATTGTGGTTGTGGTTTTCTTGTTTGCATAGACTCCCTACACTCCACTGAGTGTAGGGGTGCCCCCTTGTTCAATTAAAATCACCACAACAAGCTTCCCTAAGCTTAATCAGTCACAAGACTTGATTTTTACATTAGCAGTGGGAAAAAGTTCCCCCTGCTAGTTGTTTGGTTACCCCTGCTTGCACTACAAGACATAAAACAAGCAAGTGTCACTATCACATCTTAATATTTTTGTCTTTTGTGACCTTAAATAGGTATTAGGACTTAATTCTTTTTTCTATATTTTTCTTATTTTATTCTTGATTTTTCAGTTTAATTAATTTTTGTTTTACTGTTCATTTTATATTTTTTAGATTAAAGTGCTATTTTAATTACTTTTATTTATTTCTGATTTTGTCTTTTAGTGCATAAAAGTTATATTTTTATGATTTAAAATTTTTCTTAGATTCAGAATATTAATTTAAGATTTTTTAGTTTAAAAGTTTTTTACTGTTCACTTTTTTAATTATTTTTTATAATTAATTTAAGTTAATTAGGGTTTATTTACTAAACTGTTTTGTCTTTTAGTGCAAATTTTTACATTTTTCAAACTTTTTCAATTTTCTACTGTTCATTAGGGTAATTTAGGATTTTTAAAATTGTCAAATTAATTTTGGCATTATTTCATTATTTTTTATGATTATTTTAATCTAAAAATAGTTTTTAGCATTTAAAAAATAGAAAAATAGTTTTAAAAATTTAGGAAAAATACTTTTTAGTCATTAAATAATATAAGTTAGTTATTAGTTCAATAAATTAATATTTTGGGCATTTTGTTAATTATATTTAATTTTTGGGCTTTAATTAGCATTAAAAATTGAATATTTAATTAATAAAAGGTTTTAAAATATATTTGTTGGATTTTTATTCTTATTTATATTATTTAAGACTTAGTTTAATCTTTTAATTAATTTTTAGGTTTAATTTTTTAATTTCGTCATGTTTTACGTATTTACGTTCGCGTTTTACGTCATTCGTCGTAGTTCAATCGTAGTCGTAGCTCGTCTTTTATTTTTCTCTCTTGAACCCAAAAACGTCACTAATCCAAACATTGTTATTTTATATATTGGCACATTAATACACACACCTCCTTCGAGAACGAACCCGCATTTATTCGGTTTTACGTTTTTCCTAAAGCGTATAACTTAATACTTGCCACTCATACGCGTTTTTCCTAAAACGTGTACGAAAAACCTACATCAAATTTTGGCGCTGCTGCCGGGGAGGTGTTTAGTGTGCCATTACTATTAGTATCGTGTTTGTGTGAGTAGTGCGTTTTTGCTTTTCATTTTTTTGAAAAGCATGAATATCGTACATACTCATTTTTGTTATTTTTATCTACTATATTATAATATCCAAATAAATCGTGTTTAATTTTCCTAAGTTAAACACACAACAATCTTTACTATATTGTAGATATATTGGTTTTCGTTTTTCATTGTTAATATATTATTACTATATTGTATTTACGTAAGAACAATAAAAATACAAGTACTCCAAAAGCGTGAAAACGCAACCTTGATTCGGGATTTCATCACTCGATCATTGTATTCGAATCCAAAGCAAAAGTTTAAAGGCAAAATAGATAAATACTTTCGTGAGGCTTAATTTCAATTAACACATACTATAAGGTGGGTATAAGGCGGTTGTATTTCACGACCTAAAGGAAAAAGGCTCTTAAGTGCTTCGCGCCGCCTCGTTTCCTCCGCTTGCTTGTGCGTGTTTTGAGAAAGAGAGCTAATCGAGGGTTTGCCGCCCAAGTATTATCTACGTATATTATATTTGCTTGTGTTTTCAAGATTAAACCCTTTTGAACGTTTTGGTGTTCCACCAACGTTCTAAAGTCATCGAGAACGTTCACTCCACGTGATCGTTTTCATTCTTTGAGGCTCCTTTAATCGAGAAAGTCGATTCGAGGAGAGATTTGTAGATTTGTGTCTACGTAATACATTCAAAAATCCAAAAAATTAAAAAACCAATCAAAAACCAAAAAAATTGAAAAAATCGAAAAGCCGCAAAAAGAATCTTCTTTGCTACCACCCATTCTACGCTTAGTGCATGCGCACTCGATCGAAGGATTATTCCAATTCTAGTGAAGCTTCGAATCGACGCAATCGTAATCGAAGGAATCGACGACGTAGACGAGAATTAGAAACCGACGTTCCTAATATCGTTGTTGAAGAAACCTTAGACGAGATGGCCGACAATCGTTCTATGATGGAATTGTTCCAAGCGCCCACCGAGGGTTATGGAGACGCGATCGTAATTCCCGCTATCGAAGCGGAGAATTTTGAGATTAAGAGCGGAATGCTTTCGTTGATCCAAGCTACGAAGTTTCGAGGTCGTGAAGCCGATAATCCTCACGACCATATTCGGAATTTTGATCGTCTTTTGGCCACGAGCAAGTTTAAGAACGTCGACACCGATGTCGTCAAGCTTATGCTTTTTCCGTACTCGCTCGATGGTGCCGCCAAGGATTGGTACGAGAAAGAGCCACCTAATTCCATAGTTACGTGGAAGGATCTCGTTTCCAAATTCGTTAATTATTTTTTCCCACCGTCTAAGACAACGTTTTTCAAAAACGAGATTACAAAATTTGAGCAAAAATCGAATGAATCTTTTAGAGACGCGTGGGATCGCTTTAAGGAATTGCTTAGGCAATGTCCTCACCATGGTTTTTCCGAGTTGCACCAAATCGATACGTTTTACAACGGTCTTAATTTTCACGAACAAGACTCGTTGAATTCCGCCGCCGGTGGCAACTTTTTGTGTAAGACTCCGAGAGAAGCTTTGATAATTATCGAAAACCGATCCAAGGTTTACCAACTCCGCAACGCACCGAGTGTTGCCAATGTCGCCAATGTTAGTAGTTCTAATCGCGACATTGAGAGAGTTGATGCGAAAGTCGACAAGTTGACGAATGTATTTACGTCTTTTCTCGTTGAGATGCAAAAGAAAGACGCTCCCGCTATGGTGAAAGCGGTTGAGGTTTCGTGTACGTTTTGTGGTGGACCTCATAATTATTAAGAGTGTGCGGCTACGGATGGCCAAACGTCGAATGTGAGTGCGTTAAACAACAATTTTTCTAATCAAAATCAAAATAACGCCGGTCCATCACAACAAGGCAATTATAACCAAGGCAACAATTTTCAAAATCGAAACAATTTTCAAGGAAATAATCAACAAGGAAATTTTTCGAATCAAAATCAAGGAGGTTATAATCAAGGTCGTAATATAACTTGGCAAAATCGAGATAACAATCAAGGAAACAATTTTTCAAGTGGGAATCAAAACAATTTTTAAAGAAACAATCAAAACCAAGGGAACTTTAATTCTAATCAAAATAGTTCGTCAAACGATTTTCAAAATTACATGAAAACGAATGAGGCTAATATGAGACGATTAGAGGGAGAAATTGGTACTTTGAAAAACGACTTTTCAAATACTTTGAAATTGCAATACACGAAGATTGAGCAAGGGAAAATTGATATAAAAAAGATGTTTTCGGCTATAATGAACAAAGCCTCGGGTTCGTCATCAAATTCGTTACCTAGTGACACCGCTGCTAATCCGAAAGAACAATGTAAAGCCGCCTCGTCTCGTGAGAAAGGTCGTGTGATTACCCCTAACCTTGAAGGATTCCGTGTTGTTTATCCCTCTCAACCCTCGACTTCTAAGACGCCTTCTTGTTCTAAAGTCGATGGGGTGAACGTGGCGACCAAGGAAAAGAGTGCACACCCTCGTGTACCTCAAATTCCATCTACGGTTCAAAAAGAGAGCTTTGTCGACCTTACGAAAGTAACCCTTGAAGAAACTTGTGCTTCAATCCTTCTTAAAAAACCCAAAAGGCGTATGCCGAGAAAGGAAAAGGATCCGGGCCAATTTCTACTACCTTGTGATTTTTCCGAGATTGAGGGATGTTTAGCCCTTGCCGATTTAGGTGCTAGCATCAATCTTATGCCTCATTCTCTTTGGAAATTGATGAGATTGCCTTCGCTTACCCCCACGAACTTGACAATCGAGCTTGCAAATTGTACACCTTTAATACCAATTGGAATAGCCGAGGATGTCTATGTTAGGATTGGAAAGTTTGTTTTTCCCACGGATTTCGTTATATCCGATTACGAGTGTGACCCTAAATGTCCCATTATTTTAGGCCGACCATTCTTATCGACGGCTCGAACCGTAATCGACGTTCACGAGGGGAGACTTACTATGAGATATGGGGATGAGAAAATAGACTTTTTCGCTAGAAAATCCCAAGGATTTAATGAGAATGAAAAAACCGAGGTTTCAAAACCTAATGATTCAAATTCTAATGATTTCAAAATGTTTACTTTAGCGGAAAGAATGAAGCTTGATGCATGTTTTGAAAGAATTAAGAAAAACGGTTTTAAGGATGATGATTTTAATGATAAAGAATACGTGTACCTAATTCAAAAGGGTATGTGTAAATTTATGGATGAAAACTCACTTTGGGATGTTTTTAGCGAAACAAGTGAACCACCAATTCCGAAGGGTGACGTTAATGCCATCACGACAATGACCAAAATGGATTCGTCTTCACCACCTTCGAAGGACCACGTCTTTGAGGCTTCAACTTCTAACTCCATCGAAGTGCCTTCTTTGCCTAGCCCAACACCCGTTGAGGCTAAATGGTTTATCGACATCGATCCTCTCGTCTTAGAAAAGTCACCTAAGCATAGTCATTTGACTTGTAAGTCCATGGTTGTGAGTGCTCACATCGACTCTTTCTTTGACGATGACGATGGAGATTTTGCCGAGATTGATCACGTACTTCGACATCCACATGCTATTTTTGATTCTCCTAAGAAGAAACATGTGAAGTACGATGATTACAAGTTTGATCCCGAGATTGAGGAAATCATTGAACGAGAGCTAGCTCTTATGCCTTCACTTCCACCTACGAGTGAGGTCGACCTTTCCAAAATCGAGGATGAACTTGATGAGTTGGAGCGTCTTATTTTCGATGACGAACCAACTCATGTGACCACCAAAAATCCCATTCTCGAGGAGTTACCTAATCAACACTCCTCATTTGAGAATGACGTTTACCACATTCGTGAGGATCTAACTTATCAACGATCCCCAAAAAAGAATGATGGTTTCGTGCTTGATCGTGATCTCTTCGAGAGAGTTTCTAAGATACTCAAGGAGGGGAATGACAAACCTTGGTTTGACAAGCCTATCTTTGATGAAGAAATCGATGAGATCGACGTTCATGAGGATGACGAGTATGTTGACCCCGTGGGGGCGGTGTTCTTTATTGACAAACGTTTTGAGAACTTATACAATCCGCCACCCCCTCCCGCCAAAGACTTAAATGTGAGGATTTTTAGCGCGACTAATTTTGAATTTGACACGCCAAATATTTTCGACATTATCAAATCGGGTTTTCATAAAGAGTTTTTAAACGATGAAAAAGGAAAGGATTTTAAAAATGTTTTAAATGATTTTTCTACAAGTTTAACTCCGTCATCACCGCGTTATATGAGTACTACCACCTCGTCTACTCCTTTTGACGATGGTTGGTGTGGATCTAGTGTGGGGGAAGCCCCAAATGTTCCCTCCCATTTCTCCACCAAGGACGAGATTTACGATCCCGGAATTGCTTGTAAAGGGAAATCTCGGTCTTCCACCGATGCAATAAATGGAAAATCTTTTCGTTTGCTTGGTGTGAGTCTACCTCGAGTAGCTCATGTTGTTGACTTACCCATTGCCCCACCTTTCTACTTCTTATCTCTTTTCTTCTACCCCATTGGGGTTTGCGTTGGAGTAGCGTTGTTTCGTCTTTCATCCAAAAACGAAGACGCTATCTTTGACCCCGGTATACGTTTATCGGGTTTTTAAAGTACTCCATGTACTTTTGGGCCTTGTTTATCATGTAAGCCCCATTAAAAATGACCAAACCAAGATTATCCCTAAATGATCACATTTATGGGGATTCGAGTCGAGCTTTTGACTCGGTTATCAAAAACAAGGTGCCTCGTGGGGGATTCTCATGCTTATCCTTGTACATATTATCGCTTTCTTAGTTTAATGTAACGAGGGGACTTGTGCTCTTCCTACCTTTGTTTCGTGGTTGTTTGTGATTGTGATTTATTAGGTTCATCGTCATCATTGAAGCCTCTCGTGTTTGTTTTACGGATCACTCGAGCTTCGATCGTTGCCTTTGGAGATTCCGATATCCGATGATATCCTTTTATGTTCTAACGTTTATCTTATTAGCATAATTCATAAACGGCTTTTAGGTTATTCGTTTTACCCTTTCCATGCTCGAGATTAAGCATTCGACTTCGTCTCTAGTATGGGGGTGTTTACACCCCTAGACTCGAAACATTGAGGACAATGTTTAGTTTTAGTATGGGGGGGTGAGTAGATACTTCACCTTGCTTACGTCAACACGCTATCCAATATTCATCTTTTTGTTATCGTTTTTATGCAAAATAAGGCTAAAAATGGCCATATTTTAAAATTTTTTCTTGTTTTTCATAAGTGTTTTAGACACGAATGTAGGTTTTCCGATGGTGAGAACGAGAGTAATTTTTGACGCGACCGTGCGTGTTGAGCACTTAGCTTCGATTCCTTAACTTTTTAGGCTAAGTCTCTTAAATGAGGACGAGAAATGATAGAGTTATTTATAAGTCTCGTAATCGTCACGATCTTATGTGTAGTAATTATTAGCTTATTCTCCCAACGCTTTTGCATAATAAATTGTTAATAAATATTGATTTGGCGGTTTAGTCACTATTGTTGGGTTTCTAATTTGTTTCGGTAGCTTCCATGTAATTAAATTGGGAAAACATTAAGGTATCGCCAACGTCACGGTTTTGAAGTATTGGCACCCGAATAATCGAAAGCTTCACCTAATAATGAGATTTCAAGTGCTCACCTAAATTAAGCAAAAATTTGAAGCTCACAAGGCCGAAAAATCTATGCCCAAATTGAAAGTGAATCAAGCCTTAATCTTCGAAGCTTTAAAGATCCAAAATTCGCCTTAGCGTGAGGATATACGTCTTTGACTAATAAAACCACCGATGAGGCGGATAATAAAAGGCAAGGCAAGACCGAAGTCATAATAAAAGCTTCATGGCGAAGTTGAATAAAAGATGGAGGTAAACCAAAGATAATAAGGCCCTTCCGTTAGGGGGCGTATAAAAGTCTTGGTAATAAGTCTCATGTTCAAAACCGTTATAAAATCGTGTTTATCGATCCTTCTTGTTGACTTAATTTTTTGACATCGTTGTCTATTGGGATGAGTTATTGATTTAATGATTTTGGTTACACCGTTAAGTTTCTATTTTTAGACTTAATCTCTATTCACGCATAAGTCGATGATGTATCCTCGTGATCATTAAGACATAATAAAATATAAGAGATACCAATTAGGAATAAGGGAGTTTAGGTTCGTAATTAACACTCATGAGATGTGTTCGTGTTGCTAACTTATAATAACAATGATCTCGTTACACGCTTAGCATGGAATTGGGTGAAAATCGAGGACGACGAAATTATTTCTAACGAAGCATTCACGTGTTCTTGTTCTATGATCCTAAAAGTCACTTTATCGTGATGAAAACAATACATTATGTCTAAAACGCATATAGTAGTTTATTTAAATTTATGTCTTGAATAAAAGTCATCATAAAATGAATTTTGGAAGTGCTACGATACTTAAATCTAGCATTGCGTGGGGACACGGCAATGGTTTAGTATGGGGGAGTGATGAGACTGTATTTATACATAGTCTCATCGTCCAAATTGGGATTAAAATGCTTAAAATATCGTCAAAATACCCAATATATGCCTGTGTATGTTCATTGTGTATTTTAGGTACGGATATCGTGAATTCACCAAATGATCAAAGGAATCAAGCTAAAACGAACACGGGAAACGAAGCCGCACAAAGAACCGGGCCCAAGTTTTGAATTTCCAAAAATAATCCTTGAAGAATTGAAGATTGGCAAGTTTGGTCCCTCAACTATTGAAGACTTGTCACAAATGACCCTCCACTATTCATTTGTACAAGTTACATCCTTGAAGTTTGAAGACTTTACATGATAAGCCCTTGGAAATCACAAGAATTGCCATTTTAGTCCTTATTCATGGTTTAACTAAAACACAAGGACTGAATTTGTAAATGGCCAAAAGATATTAACAAATGATAAGAGAGTTTGCTGTTGAAAACTTGAAGTGAAGATATTTTTGAAGTCTGGGGGCCAAACCTGTTAAAACCAAACCCATATCCATTAATTACCCAACCAAACCCGTTTTACCCACCCATATTACCACCTTAACCCGACCAAGCCCAATACCCCAGCCCAAGTCAATGACCCAGTCAACCCCACTTAACCCGCAATTAATATTAACAAAAAGTTGGAGGTAAACACTTTATTTAAAAACCCTTTCCCCTAATTAGCATCTAAACCTTCCCTGCTAAACTAACCCATCCCAAGAACCCTAGAACCTAATTCCACCAAATCAAAGGGTTTAATCCCCATTACTTCCATATGGATAATTAACCCTCTTCTCATGTGAACCCACCAACAAAACAGCTTACCACTTCACCAAATGGGTCCCCCCCCCATGCTCCCCTGCCTCTCTCAAAATAGCAACAATGGCATCTTTTGACTAAATCAACGGCAAAGACTCCAAACTTGGTCCCTAAGGAGTTTTTGGACGTCCCAGATCAGCTTCACAGTTGGACAACATCAACATCAATCACATGGACCATTTTGACCGATTTGAAGAATCAAGGACCAAGGGCAAAAGAGGAAAAGACTAGCTAGGGTTTTAGTTTTCATTTTTTATTCTAGAATAGTCTTAATTCAGTATAAATACAAGTGGTGTGTCACTTGTATCAATGTTCCAGTTTTTCTTTGTAAAAAATTTCAAGTGATTAATGACAATGAAAATTTGAGATTTTTGCATAAATACTGAGTTCCCTTTAATGTTTTGGTAGTTTAATCAGTCTTTTCCTTATTTGCAAATTAGTTTAAGGTTTTTAAAAAGGTTTTCAGTTAGCAAATTATTTTCAGAAAATTCCATTTTCTTGAAGTTGGACATTAGATTTCTTTTTAGTTTGAATCAGGCATTAACTGAAGTGAAAGTGGATGTTAATGTTGGATCAAAGCTAATAATAAGTCTTTGTTAAAGGTTTTTTGTATGGTTCAAAATCTTAGCTTTTTAAGGGTTATATCAAAAATCTGATTTTTCATTATTTCTTTTAGCAATAAGCTATAAGAAGCTTAAGTAATAAGCCTGCTTTATAGCTTATTGGCTTGTGTAACAGGTCACCATTTCCTTGTTTTGCTTTATTCTTTTCAGGTTCTTTCACAAGATATTGGGTGGTGGATTGGAAACAACCCACTCACCATCATCTCTACACCAGCAGACCTATTAGCCAGCACAAGCTCGAGCTTGAATGGAGATGGCATTGCAGCCATAGTGGGGCTCGGATGTGGGTCCCACAAGGTATCCCTAGGCTTGAACCCTTCATGCTTGTTTGACTTGTTAAATTTTGGTTTTTAAGGATTTGCTGTTTAGATGTACTCTTAGTTGTTGTGTGCATCAGTTTATGCTTCTTATGCTTGTTTGAGTATTGTTTGATCTTTAGAATTCAGGTTTAGGTATAGTTGGTTTGTTAATTTGACATTTCAGAAATTAAGGGTGTGTTTGGATGTGGGTTTTATGGACAGTTGTTAACTAATTGTTGGCTTGAAACCAACCTAAACACACTTGGTTTAAGTATTCTTGTGATATAACAACTAGTGGTATTCATATTAATAGGTTTTATAAGAGTTTGCATGTTTAAATTTGGTTCATAGTGCTTAATCAGAAACTTCACTTTTCTGTCTTGAATTTAGAGTAAAATTTGCCATCCAAACTTGTAGAATGTTAGACATAGGTATAATCCAGGGTTGCTGATAGCTTAATAGTAATTTGGTATCCTTATGTGATAATTGTGGCCCATTAAAATCCGTTTTTGTGCCTTGTAGATCAGTATTGTTCATCAGTAACATACCATCTATATCAGCCACTTTAATTGGCAATTTGTGTGAGATTTTTGTATTGTGGTTGTGGTTTTTCTTGTTTGCATAGACTCCCTACACTCCACTGAGTGTAGGGGTGCCCCCTTGTTCAATTAAAATCACCACAACAAGCTTCCCTAAGCTTAATCAGTCACAAGACTTGATTTTTACATTAGCAGTGGGAAAAAGTTCCCCCTGCTAGTTGTTTGGTTACCCCTGCTTGCACTACAAGACAGACAACAAGCAAGTGTCACTATCACATCTTAATATTTTTGTCTTTTGTGACCTTAAATAGGTATTAGGACTTAATTCTTTTTTCTATATTTTTCTTATTTTATTCTTGATTTTTCAGTTTAATTAATTTTTGTTTTACTGTTCATTTTATATTTTTTAGATTAAAGTGCTCTTTTAATTACTTTTATTTATTTCTGATTTTGTCTTTTAGTGCATAAAAGTTATATTTTTCTGATTTAAAATTTTTCTTAGATTCAGAATATTAATTTAAGATTTTTTAGTTTAAAAGTTTTTTACTGTTCACTTTTTTAATTATTTTTTATAATTAATTTAAGTTAATTAGGGTTTATTTACTAAACTGTTTTGTCTATTAGTGCAAATTTTTACATTTTTCAAACTTTTTCAATTTTCTACTGTTCATTAGGGTAATTTAGGATTTTTAAAATTGTCAAATTAATTTTGGCATTATTTCATTATTTTTTATGATTATTTTAATCTAAAAATAGTTTTTAGCATTTAAAAAATAGAAAAATAGTTTTAAAAATTTAGGAAAAATACTTTTTAGTCATTAAATAATATAAGTTAGTTATTAGTTCAATAAATTAATATTTTGGGCATTTTGTTAATTATATTTAATTTTTGGGCTTTAATTAGCATTAAAAATTGAATATTTAATTAATAAAAGGTTTTAAAATATATTTGTTGGATTTTTATTCTTATTTATATTATTTAAGACTTAGTTTAATCTTTTAATTAATTTTTAGGTTTAATTTTTTTATTTCGTCACGTTTTACGTATTTACGTTCGCGTTTTACGTCATTCGTCGTAGTTTAATCGTAGTCGTAGCTCGTCTTTTATTTTTCTCTCTTGAACCCAAAAACGTCACTAATCCAAACATTGTTATTTTATATATTGGCACATTAATACACACACCTCCTTCGAGAACGAACCCGCATTTATTCGGTTTTACGTTTTTCCTAAAGCGTATAACTTAATACTTGCCACTCATACGCGTTTTTCCTAAAACGTGTACGAAAAACCTACATCATTGATATTGACAACAATGACAATATGTTCCATGGTGCATGACATTATCATGAGAAGGAGGAAGAACACTAAAGGGTTGTGGTGGAAGTGAAGAAGTTCCACAATCAACATTCTTGGTAGGAGAGATGTGATTAAGAGTGTTCTTGGGTGAATTTGGGTTGAAAGCAATTGGAGAAAATGGAGGAGATTCAAGGATTTCGTTGGGAGAATAAGACATTTTAGGATGTGAAGTATGGCAAAATGCTTAAGGTTTAAATAGGGAAGGTTTAAGGTATTTTGGGGTGGTCAAAGGGTTTGAAACAAAGATTCTCAAAAAATGTTGGAGCAAATCTGGAGTTTCAGAGAAAAATCCGAAAAAGGAAGGCACTGTATGCGGTTCCTTATCATGCCAGGCGGTTCTTTATCAATAAGGAACCGCGGTTCACTTATGGAACCGCCTACAGGGGCTGTGTTTGGTGTTTGATGGAAGATTTTTCAATTCAGCAAATCTTATTTTTCTAGTCTAACTTATCATAGGGATATGCTTAAAAGCAAAGATAGACAAAGAAAACATATACAAACTTACCAAATAGAGATTTGACCAAATTATATGGATTAAAAAAAATCGATGTAGGAGGTGTGTAAGACAAGACCTTAAGTCATGACACAATGATCCTCCATGATTCTATCTTGTTCTTGCTATGTTTGAGAGAATCATACATATGAATTATGTAAGCTCTAGATTAATAGCGAGAATCTATGAAAAACCGTTTTTAGATTGAATTAACAATGTCAAAATCATTTCTCAACCATTTTCGAAAGAGACACACAAAGAGAAGAAGGTAATTAAGGAAGATGTTCCATTAATCCTAGACCTAGACGCAAGTAATTAAAAGGTTCCCTCTTAAGTGGCTTAGTGAAGATGTCGGCTAAGTTTTCCTTGGAGGGTACCTTCTCAATTGAAGTGTTCCCCTTTTGAACATTATCCCTAAGGAAATGGTGTCGAATTTATATGTGTTTGGTTCGCGAATGTTGCACGGGATTCTTGCTAAGTTCTATAGTGCCTTTATTGTCGCACATGATGGGAACATCATCAAGAGAAATCCCGTAATCAACAAGCGCTTGCTTCATCCATAGAGCTTGTTGGCATGCTTTTCCGGCACTCACATACTCGGCTTCCGTGGTGGATATTGCAAGAGCGGTTTGTTTCTTGGAGAACCAAGAAGTTAAACAACAACCCATGAAGGTACAAACTCCACTAGTGCTTTTCCGGTCCACATAGTCTCCCGCATGATCCGAGTCCGCGTAGACAAAGGTTTCTACGCCGGTCCCTTTAGGATACCATAATCCTAAATGTATAGTGCCTTTAATGTATCGGAAGATACGCTTAACCGCTTCAAGGTGAGAGGTTTTGGGAGCCTCTTGGAAGCGAGCACAAAGGCATACACTAAACATGATATCCGGTCGACTTGCCGTAGGTACAACAAACTACAAATCATACCTCTATATTTGGTGTTGTCTACCGACTCACAATCATCATCTACGGTGAGTTTAGTATCCGAGGCCATTGGGGACTTTACTGGTCTAGATTCTTCTAATCCAAATTTCTTTAGCATTTCTTTAGCATACTTAGATTGACTAAAGAAAATACCATCATCCATTTGTTTAATTTAGAGTCCTAAAAAGAAGTTAAGTTCTCCAATCATACTCATTTCAAACTCATCATGCATGATTTTGGCAAAGTCATCACACAATTCTTGACAAGTTGATCCAAATATAATGTCATCAACATATATTTGTACAATTATGAGGTGAGAACCTTTCTTCTTTGTAAAGAGCGTGTTGTCTACCATCCCCATGATATACTCATGTTTAACAAGAAACGCTTTAAGTCTATCATACCAAGCTTTGGGTGCTTGTTTGAGTCCATAAAGTGCTTTCTTAAGCTTTTAAACATGATCCGGTTTCTCAAAATCAATGAAGCCGGGAGGTTGAGCCACATATACCTCCTCATTGATCAAACCGTTAAGAAATGCACCCTTTACATCCATTTGTTGAAGCTTAAAATCTAAGGCACAAGCGTAGGCTAAGAGGATTCTAATGGATTCTAATCTAGCTACCGGTGCATATGTCTCGTCATAATCAATCCCTTCTTGTTGATTATAGCCTTGAGCTACAAGTCTAGCCTTGTTACGAGACACAACGCCATTCTCATCTAACTTATTTCTAAATACCCATTTGGTTCCTATAATGGTAGAACTTCTAGGTGGAGGAACAAGTTCCCAAACATCATTGGCAACGAATTGATTCAATTCTTCTTGCATCGCAATGACCCAACTCTCATCCGTCAAAGCTTCTTTAACATTCTTTGGTTCAATCAAGGAGACAAAACAAAAGAAGTTGCTTTGGTTTTGGACTTGAGATCTTAGGGTCCTTTGATTTTAGTCACCAATGACATTATTGAGAGTATGATCCCTAGATTCCTTAATGTTTACTTCCTTTTCAACACTAAGGTCTTCAACTCCTATTTTTCTAACCTCTTTGGCTTTAAATACTTATAATTCATCCAAGTCATCATCAACCAATGGTGTTGTCTTGGGTGAAGGAGGGGTTTCATCAAAGGTTACGTTGAGTGATTCTTCAATAACCCCTGTGGTTCTATTTAGGACTATGTAGGCTTTGCTAGTTTGGGAATAACCTAAAAGGATACCTTCGTAAGACTTTGGGTCAAACTTGGTAAGGTAGTCTTTGGTGTTGAGGATATAGCACTTGCTTTCAAACACCCTAAAGTATTCCAATGAGGGTTTCTTACCTTTAAGAATCTCATATGGGGTCTTTCCTAGGAAAGGTCGAATAAGAATTCGGTTGAGAATATAAGTCGATGTGTCCACAGCATTGCACCAAAACTTTTGAGGCAAAGATTGCTCGTTTAACATCGTCCTACTCATCTCTTGGAGAGTCCTATTCTTCCTTTCAACTACCCCATTTGATTGTGGAGTGCGAGGAGCCGAGAAGTTATGGGTAATACCATGAGCTTCACAAAAGGCACCAAATTGCACTTCATTATCAAATTCCCTACCATGATCCGTCCTAATAGAGACAATTAAACATCCTAGTTGATTTTGAATTCTTCGACTAAAGATTTCGATGTGATCGAAAGCTTCATTCTTAGATGCCAAAAATCTAGTCCAAGTGAATCTAGAATAGTCATCAACTATAACTAGGGTATAAAGGTTACCTCCATAACTCCGTATGGCGGAAGGTCCAAAAAGATCCATATGTAGGAGCTCTATGCACCGAGAGGTCGAAACCAAATTCT
The DNA here is from genome assembly GCA_025667525.1 of Glebionis coronaria. NCBI lineage: Eukaryota > Viridiplantae > Streptophyta > Magnoliopsida > Asterales > Asteraceae > Glebionis > Glebionis coronaria. Next base: position 66,920 of record JANFOE010000980.1, on the reverse strand, counting down.
TGGCTTTGTGACTTGAGTGAACTTGCTTTCCAACTTTGCAAGCATCACAAAAGTGACTATCAAACTTATTCTTGGGGAGGTGTCTTACCAACTCCTTAGAGACTAAAGATTGAATTAAACGCATATTAGCATGACCTAATCTCCTATGCCAAAGAGTAGAACTATCATCTATAGTCGCAAGACATATGTTGTCTTTTGACTTCTTATTGACCTTCATAACATAAAGCCCATGCTTTCTAATACATTTTCCAATGACCTTTACATCTTTTACGATTTCACTGTCATGTTCCGAAAAGATGACCTTACACTTATTATCACAAATTTGACCTATACTTAAAAGGTTAAACCCTAAGTCATCTACGTGCTCAACATTATCAATGGTCATGGAGTCAATAGAAACCGTACCTTTGCCAATGATATTACCACGTAGACTACTAGCGAATGTGACGTCACCTCCATCATATGCTTTGTAATGTGAGAACAAACTTCGATTACCCGTCATGTGTTTAGAACATCCATTATCCTTAATCCACTCATTGGGCTCCAAATCAATTCCCAAGCATATCTAGGTAACAACACACAAGATCAAACATTTGGTCCCCAATATCTCATGGGTCCAAAATTGTTAGTTCCAAACATCCCTTGCATTTGGTTGGGATGCATGAATGAAGGAGGGGTTCCCCATGGAGAACAAAATAGAGGAGGGTAGTAATTCATGTAACCATTTTGTTGTTCATTATTTCTCCTAGGTGTATTTGATCTAGGTTTAGAGTTATGATTATTCCTTCTAGGTGTTGGATTTTTACTTCTAGGTCGTGAATTGTTTTGATTATCTTTTCTAGGAGTTGTTGTTCTACTTCTAGGCTTAGACACATTTCGTACTCTAGGTAGAGTAGAAGATGGTCTTGATAAACTTCTATTTCCCATGAGAGGTTTACTTAATGGCTTGTAGAACTTATCAACGGTATTGTTGTCAAGTATGGGTAATTTTACTTTATTAACAATAAGATGCTTTAGTTTTTCATCTAACTTAGTCTTTTCAGAAAGTTCAGGATTTTCACCAAAATCACCCTCTGGCCTCGGTAACTTATCTATGGCGGCGGTTCCATAGTGATAAGGAACCAGCCCATACAATTTGGGACCGCGTACAACAGACGTTTTTTATGAAAACCTGACTTGTTTTGGTTCACTAGTTGAGGCTTCATTTGAGTTAAAACCTATACTAAGTCTTTCCTTTGAATGAACTTGTTTGTTTAACATGTCATCAAGAGCACTAGTACCTTTCATGAATTTTTCCAATTTAATGGAGGTGTTCTTGAGGTCTTCATTTTCTAATATAAGTTTCTCACAACTTAAGCAACTTAAATCAATCTCTTTATTTTTCTCAAGTTTAGCTAATTTCTCCCTAAGTTCATTGATCTCCTTTTCGAGCTTAGTTTTGGTTGATTTTAAGGTTTTGTTCTTTTCTATGAATTTGAGACTAAGTTTGTGTAAACTATCATATTTGCCTTCAAATTCAATATCATCAAAGGTGGAGCTATCATAACTATAATATTAGGTTTCGGAATGTACCTCTTTAGAAGTGTGAGCCATAAGACATTTCTCCTCTTTGGGGTTGTCATCATCATCTTCACCGCTATCGCTCCAAGCGCCACTAACGAACGCCGTGTGGTTCTTATCGCGAGCGGGCTTTGGACAATCACCAATAAAGTGATTTGGATCACCACATCTAAAGCAATTCCTATCACATTTTTCGTTTTTGGCAAACCGATTCTTTGAGAATGGTTTCTTGTCATTGTTGGGTTGCCTAACGTGTTTACCTCGTCTCTTGAAGAATTTCTTGAAATCTCTCACCGCCAACGCATACTCCTCGTCATCGCTTTCCGAGGAACTATCGTGGTCACTTTGTGCCTTCTTGGCTTTAAGTGCAAGAGATTTCCTTTCACTCTTGGTTGTCACTAATTCCGAGTCCTTCAAAATTATCATCTCATGAACCTTCAAGTTGCCTATGAGTTCATCGAGTGATAAAGTTAAGAGATCTTTTGATTCTTCAATCGCCGTGACTTTTGCTCTCCACTTTGGATGTAAAGCCCTTAGAAACTTCCTAACATTGTTCTTGCTAGAAAAACCTTCATCAAGTGCTTTTAGACTAGTAATAATGGTGTTAAACCTAGCAAATGCACTATCAATAGTTTCATCTTCTAAGATGACAAATTGTTCATATTGTTGGACAAGAAGATCGATTTTGCTTTCTTTGACTTGGCTATTACCTTGGTAGATTACTAAAAGAGTGTTCCAAATATCTTTAGTGGTTTCACACATAAAAATCCTTTCGTACTCTTTCTTAGGTAAAGCATTATAAATCACCATTTTAACCTCATTATTTTTTGAAAGTTTCTTTTTAGTATCGTCATTAGCTTTGTCAAAAGTGACCAATTCTTTTATTTTAGAAACTTCATTAAATTGAAAAGGTAAAAAATCACCATTAGTAATAACATGCCAAAGATCTAAATCTTTTGATTTCACATAAGTTTCAAATCTATTTTTCCAATAGATAAAACTATCGGTTTCAAAAAGTGGTGGTCTTTGCATAGATTTCCCTTCTAGGTATTTGTTGGAATCCATAGATCGATTCAAGTTTTAAAATACAATATACTTTAAAAATTCTTGAGCAACCACGCTCTGATACCAGTTGTAGAAACTAGAAGGGGGGGGGGGGGGTTGAATAGTTTCTTATAATTTACTTGTTAAAAGGTGGTTTTCAAAAATCCTTTTTCAAAAACTTAGACTTGAGGAAATGTGTGAAATCTTCTTATGCACAAAATGAACAATGATAGTGTAACTAAGCTAATACTAACAAATATATATGCACAAAGAATAAAGAATGTAAAGAGTTAAGGGTAAAGAAAGATCAAACCGAACACCAAGGATTTATAGTGGTTCGGCAACGAAGCTCACTCCTCGTTCCTACTCCACTCCTCGAGTACTCCTTACTCGAGAGTTCAGTACACAACAAGCTCCTTATGGTGGAGAAAACCGTACACGTCGCTTAACCAATTTCCGACTCTAAGCTAAAAGTCGAGCCCTAATCGTAGCTAGGACCAATCTACACAACTATACTTAGTACATACACAACTTCCAAATAGACACAACTACTTGGATCTTCTCAACTAAGACACAACAACAAATGTATAAAAGTAGATCTTCAATGGATCTTTGGTGGTGGACTCAACACTTCACGAGGATAGTGTTCTTCTCTTTGCACTTGGAGAGGAAGGGATGGAAGAACAAGATTCACTTCTTAAACAAGTAGTAATCAAACAAATGATCAAAGATTTGAGTGATTAAAGAAGAGAGTTTGAATCTGGAAATAGATGTGCAAAAGAGGTGATTTAAAAAGCTGAGAATGGTCCACTATTTATAGGACAAAGGCCCAACGGATATATCTGGCCGCGGTTCCTTAGCTCAGCCGGCGGTTCCTTATCGATAAGGAACCGCCTATGCACTAGAGAACCGCTGCCTAGACTCCGCTCCATTTTTTGTCCTTTAGTGGTGGAGGTCTTATCTGGATATAAAAATATCCTGAAAGGATATTCTTAACCGAATAAGAATATGCCATTTACAAATTTCAAATAATTAATTTAATAAAACATTTTCTTAAAAAGAAAGTTTAATAAAAACTTGTCACACTTAATAAAAAGTGAGTTTTAAGAAAGTTGAAATCACTTGATCACTTGATTAAGGTTAGTACTTGTTTATTCATACCTTAAGTGAAAATGGGTAAAATGAAAAAAATACTTGAACTCAAGAATTCTTTTTTTGTTGTTTTCGTAAATGTTTGTTTTTACATATTGTCGTAATTAAAACAAAGCGAGACCGAAAAATGCAAGTAACGTTTTTAGGCATTATTGCATTAACACTTGCCTTTCTTACGCCCTCATGCTTTCCAATTTTCATCGTTTTGTTTTGTTTTGTTGCAAATAAGGCTAAAAATGGCCAAATTTTAAAAAATTTCTTAGTTTTCATAAGTGTTTTTAAGACACGAATGTATATTTTCTGTTGGGTAGAATAAGAGTTAAATTTTGACTTGATGGGCATTTGGAGCCCTTTACATTCCTTAACCCGCTTGAATCAAGTGTTGCTTGACTTTTATATAGGAATCTTTAAAACACGAAAGTCTTAACTCATTCGGGTTAAGAAGAAGAACTCTTCGCAAGTTCCTATAATACATCCTAGAAAGTCACTTATCAAGGGAACTTAAAAACGCACTTTCTAAACTTTCTAAGTCTAAGAATGTAAAACCCGCATGCTTTTACCATGAATAGTGCCCTTAAGATCGTACGTCCTAGATTAAAACGTACATCATTTAGTATTGATCACATTCATGTGCTAATAATCAAGCAAGTGCATACGTGTATGACATGACAAGTATCGATTACGTACGAACTCATGATAAACAGTTAATAAATATATCACGTGAACATAATTAAATCATGATCACCATTTAAAATACAAATTAGAATACTTACGTAAATACATATAATATAATTACGAGCGTTAAGATTACGGTAACTACGTGATAAAATAAACAGAAACGCTTCAGACACGAACACGTTTAACCACGAACAAACACGAAACATCGGGACACGAGAAAGGTACGGGTACCCCATGTGGGGCCCCCATACCCACGGCACACAACAAGAAATGGGCTAAGCCCATGGACTTTTACAAGTAAAGGGGGGTAAAGAGTTAAACATGTTTTCATTTTTCACTTTCAAGAAATAAACACAAAAACCCTAAAAGAGTTTTTCTCCTCCTCCTTGTGCTCTCTTTGTGCCGCCACCTAAACATCACCATAGGAGGGTGATTGGTTGATTTTGATCTCAAAAACTATTGTTATAATCAGTGTTTGTTCATCCTTTTTCCAAGCTACATAGTGGTATACCTTTCTAACCCTTCTTTTTAATTCTTTTTAATTCTTTTAATCTTTGATTATTTTCATGAACATGTTATTATTTTTTTTATTTAAACATGATAATTAATCATTGATCTAACATGTTTTGGTAGTAATTAAAATCAAAGAATGATTTAAAAGGGGTGTTTGTTTTGGCCGCCTAGCAAACAAACCCGAGGGGGGTTTGGTTTGCTATTGCCGCCACCACCAAGACCATTTTTGGTCTTGGTTGGCTCATGTGGGACCCACGGCAGCAAGGAGGCACACGTGCCCCGAGTTTGGCTCGGGGTACGGTGTCGAATTCATGCCCGATTCATGGTTCGTTGGTTAAATCATGATTCATGCTACATGTTAATTTTTATGAATTATGAACTTAGGATATAATTAATTAATAACATGAAATATTAATTAAACCATGACTTAGGTTATTTTATTATTAGTTTAACATGACATTAATTTAACCTAAGTATTTTATGTTATAAGTTATAATTAATTAATTATTTAAAACATGCCTATAATTAATTAATTTAGACATGACTTAGGTTATGTTATTAATACATAATAATACACATTTTAACCTAAGTATTTTATTCCATTTTAATTAATACATGTTATACTTTAATTAAAATGCTTAACCTATAGTTTAATTAAAATACATGAAATAATAATTAAACTATATACTATATCTTATGACTTAAGAAACAAGCTTATAAACACTTAGACTTATATGTTAGCTTATGTAACCAGCTTAATTCTAATTATGGAAACTTCTATTTATAGAAACTTAATTAAATAAGACAACTAATCTATTAATGGAAACCTTCTATATATGGAAATCTATCTATTTCAGGCAGCTAATCTAATCATGGAAACCTTCTATATATGGAAACTTATTTAATTAAGGCAGCTGATCTATTTTTTGAAACTTTCTATTTTTAGAAACTAATCTATTTTAAGCAGTAAATTCTATTTTAGGAAACTTTCTATTTTTGGAAACTTTCTATTTTTGGAAACTTTCTATTTTTGGAAACTTTCTATTTTTGGAAACATTCTATTTTTGGTAACTTTCTATTTTTGGAAACTTTCTATTTTTGGAAACTTTCTATTTTTGGAAACTTTCTATTTTTGGAAACCTGCTATTTTTGGAAAGTTACTTATTATTACACAGTAAGTATAATAATACATGAAACACCAGTAATACTTAATCAGATTAATCAGAATACTAGATAAACACAGTTTAAGGCTTTAAATAGTGAACCATGACCTAAAACATACCAAATCAGCTAAAATGAGACACAAAACCCAGTACGTAATCAGTGAATCGATACTTATACACGTGTGTATTCATGTAGCGTTAGTAATCCAGAAGTAGGAGTCTTTCTTCCGTTCATTCACTGGACTTGAGGTACGGATTCCCGTCCTTTCAGTATGGACATTCTTTCCTTATTAGGATTTCCCCGTATGCAGCCAACTGTTTTCCCCAGCATTTGTTTTATTGTTTTGAACTGCTTATGTTAATTTAGCATAATCTATAGCCATATACAAGCATGACCAGTTTCACCTAGTTATGGAGGTACCATAACCATAGCATTGGAGGCACCGATGTTATGACTTCCCCACGGCGGAGTGATTGCTCGTGGCGTCCCTTTTCAGTTTTGGCCATATTATTATATCAGGTGGGGCGTATGGGTGCATCCTAGTTACATGTTTTATTCAGTTTATCATGGTGAATGTGGTGTGTGCCTTGCACCCTTCACAAGGAGTTGATCCCTCCTACCCAAACCAGTATATTGATTAGAGGCATCCCCTCTAATCAGCATGATGAGGTCACCCCTCCAAGTATTCATGCACGTGACCTTTTCATGACCTATATGGGCTATGGTATATATATGTTAAAACAGTTTTCACAAGATAAACATAAGGCTTTTCAAACTATAAAACCAGTTTTCTTGATACTTAACCAGTTTACTCAGTACTTAGTCTTCCGTTGTTATATGTTACATGCTTATCCTATTTCATGCTTTATTGTACATCTGTGCACTGAGCGTCTTGCTCAGCCGTTTTCCTTTTCATGTTCCCAAAACGGCAGGTACTCAGGGACGCTCGTAGATCTCAAACGTAGGTGCATATGGACTGGAAGCTTTACTGTCTTTCTTTACTTTATGCATTTCCTTTACTTTGATACAGTTGCTATGGACATTGTTTCGTCCTTTCCTTTTACAGTATTTATGTTTGTGTGTGATGAGCTTTACTTTGGGGTACCGATGTTTGATTCCGGTATTTCCCTTTTATGGTTGAATAATGCTTAGACATTTATCGTTGTATGCTTTGATGACACGCCATGATTATGCGTAATATTCCATTTCCAAAATGGGGTGTTACAATTATGGTATCAGAGCCAAGGTTTCGACCTGTAGGCTCTCAAATATGACCTGTGATTAGTGGGTAGTCACTACGGTCTTCCTAGAACTGACAGTTGTTTTCATGCATTCATCATTTTTAAGCATACATATACATGTCATTGTTACAGGGTTTTTGACTAAGTAATGGTTGGTACAGGACTGGCCCTATTTAGTCGCATGTGTTTTATCGAAACTTTTAGATTTTGGACCGACCCATAGGCGTCCCCTCGATATGTCTTTTATTTTGAGTGAACTGACTAGAGGCGTTCACTCTCGAGCATCAAAAGTTTTCATAAAACCGCATCATGCATTCATACAAAGATTTTCTTGCATAAAAATTTTTCTCGTGAAATTTTGGCATAATTTTTTTTTTTTATATATATTTTATGTTTGAACTGTTAATCATATGTTTTATGTTATACTGTCAGATGGTTCTCACACGCGAGCAAGAGCAGCTCAATGCTGCAATTTAGGCTGCCATGCAAGCCTTACTTCCTCAACTGAGGAATGACATTCGTGCTGAAGTCCAAGCTGCCAACAATCAGCAGCAGCAGAATCAGGCACCTCCTCCTCCTCCCCCAGTGACGCTAGCGGTATGGTTGGAAAGATTTAACAAGCTCCGTCCTAGAGCTTTTGAAAAGACTGATAGCCCCAGCGATGCTGAAAGCTGGCTGACTCACATTGAGAAAATCTTCAATGCTATGGGATGTGACCCCGCCTTCAAGGCAAGATTGGCATGCTACCGGTTTGAAGGCGATGTACTCAACTGGTGGCTAGCTTTGACGCAGTCAAAAGGGGGTGATGAATGGGTCGCTGGTTTGACATGGGCCCAATTCAAGGAGAGAGTGATGGAGCAGTTCTTTCCTAAGGCAGAGCAGGACAAACTCAAGCGAGAATACCATGGGATACGTCAGAGAGCGGGCGAGAATAGCAACGAATTCATGCAGCGCTTTCTTCGCTTGGCTGGTTTTCTGGGAGCAGCAGCTGGTACTCCTGAGGAGCAGGCACACCATTTTAGGTGGGCACTTCGCACCTCGGTCGCGAACAATCTGGTATGTGCTACGTTCAATACAGTAGCACAAGTGGCCGACGCAGCAAGGAAGCTTGAGATGTTGCAGGAACGCGATGAGTTCGGGGAAGCTGAAAGACCCGACAAGAGGTAAAACATTTCGTGTTCTAGCGTTAACCAGATCGCATCCTATCATTATATGTTCTATAATCATCTCTTAAACTGTATCTTCCAGGCAGAAAACTGGGGACCGGTCTCAGCCGGCTACTCAGCAGCAGCCTAATCAGCCCAAAGGAAACGGTCACTCTAACGACCGTTCTGTTGTGGAAAGGCGCAACGGTAATGATAATTACCGTAACAATGCGGGACACTCCAACAACAGCAGGTCCTACTATTTACGCGTCTTATTATGATTTCATGTTATATCTCTCATGCTGACACTATATTAACCTCTACCAGGAACCACGGTAACGGGAAGGACCAGAACCACAGGGGTTCTCAGCCGAACCGTTCAGTTAACACTGGTAAACATCTTATGACGTTTACGTCCTATACTCGTGCATATACTTTATTCTTAACACGTTTTGTCATCAGCAGGCCCTCAGCAAGCAAGGACTCCTGCTGGAGGATTCATTCATCCTCTTTGCAGCACTTGCCATCGCAGACACCCTGGCCCATGTCGTCGTGATTCCGACGCGTGCTACAAGTGCGGCCTCCCTGGCCATCGTATGAGAGATTGCCGTAAGGGTGAAATGGAGGGTACTTCGGGTCATGCTGATACTAAACCGCCTCCTACCACTGGGCGTGTCTACACGACATCGCGCGATCAGGCAAACAAATCTACAGGTACCATTACTGGAATTTTGTATATGTACGGCCAAGCTGCATGTGTTCTTTTCGACACGGGTGCCACTCATTCAGTTATTTCCACTACTTATGCTAAGAACATCAGGACACTTCCCTTGCCATTAGAAAATAAGCTTACCATTTCCACGCCTCTGAGGGACTCTGTATTAATAACTCATGTATACAAGATTCTTCCTCTAGAGTTTGACGATAAAGTTCGTGCAGTAGATGCACTTCCCCTAGACATGATTGAATTCGATATGATTCTCGGCATGGACTGGCTATCCAAGCACCATGCTACCATAGACTGCCACTCATATCGGGTGATCTTCAGCGACATTAATGCACCAGAGTACATTCATAACGGGTTCATACCCGGGCGGTCTGTACAAGTCATATCTACCTTGCAAGCACGTGCATTACTGTCACATGGCTGCGAAGGTTATCTAGCTACGGTTCATGACATGGATGCTGAATCCCCATCGATTCAGGATCAACCAGTAGTTTCGGAATTTCAAGAGGTCTTCCCAGATGAACTTCCAGGCATACCACCTGCAAGAGAAGTGGAGTTCAACATCGACCTTGTTCCAGGAGCCGAGCCAATCTCGAAGGCTCCGTATCGTATGGCTCCCATAGAGCTAAAAGAACTGAAGGACCAACTGCAGGAACTTATTGAACGAGGGTTCATTAGACCAAGCGCATCTCCATGGGGCGCACCGGTCTTGTTCGTTAAGAAGAAGGACGGCAGCATGCGACTTTGCATTGACTACCGTGAACTTAATAAGATTACCATCCGCAATAGATATCCACTGCCACGTATAGACGACCTGTTTGACCAACTTCAAGGAGCCAAACACTTCTCAAAGATCAATCTAAGGTCAGGCTACCATCAGCTAAGGGTTAAAAAGCAGGATATTGCCAAGACTGCTTTTCGTACCCGCTATGGCCATTATGAGTTTGTGGTCATGCCATTCGGCCTGACTAACGCTCCAGCAGTATTCATGGATCTGATGAACAGAATCTTTCATGAATTCCTTGATAAATTTGTCATTGTATTCATCGATGACATCTTGATTTTCTCAAAGTCCACGGAGGAACACGAAAATCATCTCCGTACTGTACTACAGATTCTTCGTCAGAAGCAGCTGTATGCGAAATTCTCAAAGTGTGAGTTCTGGTTAAACAAGGTGGCATTCTTAGGTCACATTGTATCAGCAGAAGGGATCACTATGGACCCAGCGAAGGTTGAGGCTATCACTAAATGGCCAAGACCAACATCAGCGACAGAAGTCCGCAGTTTCTTAGGCTTAGCTGGATATTATCGAAGATTCGTGGAGAACTTTTCCCGCTTGGCATTACCTTTCACCAAACTGATGCGAAAAGGAGAGAAATTTGTCTGGACGGAAGAACGAGAGAAGAGCTTCGAAGACCTAAAGCAGAAGTTAGTATCTGCACCTATTCTTACTCTCCCATCTGGTACAGGTGGATTTCAGATCTATAGCGATGCATCGGGGAAGGGACTGGGCTGTGTTCTCATGCAACATGGGAAAGTGATCGCGTATGCTTCACGACAGCTTAAGCCCTTTGAAGAAAACTACCCTACGCATGACCTGGAACTTGCTGCAGTGGTGTTCGCATTGAAGATATGGAGGCATTACTTATACGGAGAATCATGCGACATTTTCACGGATCACAAGAGCTTGAAGTATATCTTCACACAGCGAGAATTGAACATGAGACAAAGGAGATGGTTGGAACTGTTGAAGGATTATGATATTAACCTACAGTATCATCCCGGGAAGGCTAATGTAGTAGCAGATGCACTCAGCAGGAAGTCCGGAATGATAAACGGCATTGGGATCGAGGAACAAAACATAAGAGACTTGGAGCGACTAGACATCGAAATCATGGTACGTGGGCAGCACGGATACTGGGCGAATCTTAGAGTAGAACCTGAGTTACTGACTAGGATTAAGGAAGCGCAGAAGGATGATGGAGAGATTTGGGCGATAATTCAGAATTTGGAGAAGCAGACAGAATTCAGAATGGACGCAGACGGTATCGTTTGGCAGGGCACGAGACTTTGTGTTCCTGACAATCAAGAACTCCGGGAAGCATTGTTAGCTGAAGCTCACAGCTCCCCATTTTCTATACATCCTGGGTCGACAAAAATGTACCATGACATCAGACAGCACTTTTGGTGGAGTGGTATGAAACAGGATGTAGCCACGCATGTCTCCAAATGTCTTACCTGCCAGCAGGTTAAGATTGAACATCAGCGATCTGGCGGTCTCCTTCAACCGTTGGATATTCCAGAGTGGAAGTGGGACAAAATCACCATGGATTTTGTTACCGGTCTTCCGCCTAACAAGAAGAAGCACGATGCTATTTGGGTCATTGTTGATCGACTCACCAAATCAGCTCATTTCTTACCGATACGCAAGGAAGATCCGGTAAGTAAACTCGCAGATACTTACAGAAGGGAGATCATGAGACTCCACGGTACTCCCTCCAGCATCGTCTCAGACAGAGATCCTCGTTTCACGTCGCGATTCTGGAAAGGTCTGCAAAAAGCTTGGGGTACACAACTTAAGCTGAGTACGGCCTTTCATCCTCAAACGGACGGGCAGTCGGAGCGAACAATTCAGACATTGGAAGATATGTTAAGGTCGTGTGCGTTGGAATGGACAGGTGATTGGGACGATTACATCTGTTTAGTCGAGTTTGCATACAACAACAGCTGGCACGCAAGTATCAAATGTGCTCCTTTCGAAATGTTGTATGGCAGAAAGTGTCGCGCTCCAACTTGTTGGGATCAAGTGGGAGAGCGAACACTCGAAGGACCAGAGATTATAGAAATGACCAATGAGAAGATTGAGGTAGCTAAACAGAAGTTGCAAGAAGCACGGTCACGTCAGAAGAGTTACGCCGATAAGCATCGTAGGGACATACATTTTAATGTGGGAGATCACGTCTTCCTCAAGGTTTCGCCGGCACGTGGTGTTAAACGCTTCGGGATCAAAGGGAAACTCAGTCCTCGTTTCATCGGACCTTTTGATATCATTGAACGAATCGGTGAAGTATCTTACCGATTGGCGTTACCTCCTCAGCTTTCGCACGTCCATAACGTGTTCCATGTGTCCTTACTCAGAGGGTACAATTATCATCCCCTTCACATGGTTCAGTATCCACTGGAACAGATACGTGAAGATCTCACTTTTATAGAAGAACCCGAACGAGTACTCGACAGGCAAGAACGAGTCATGAGAAGGAAGACGATTCCATTCGTCAAAATTCTTTGGAGGGGCCATACCGAGCGGGAAGCCACTTGGGAAACAGAGGAGTCTATCCGGGCTTCTTACCCTCACTTCATATTTTGAGTTCGGGAATGTCACTTCTTTTCAGCTTACTTTATCTATAATTCGGGGACGAGTTATTCTTTTTAGGGGGGAAGAATTGTAAAACCCGCATGCTTTTACCATGAATAGTGCCCTTAAGATCGTACGTCCTAGATTAAAACGTACATCATTTAGTATTGATCACATTCATGTGCTAATAATCAAGCAAGTGCATACGTGTATGACATGACAAGTATCGATTACGTACGAACTCATGATAAACAGTTAATAAATATATCACGTGAACATAATTAAATCATGATCACCATTTAAAATACAAATTAGAATACTTACGTAAATACATATAATATAATTACGAGCGTTAAGATTACGGTAACTACGTGATAAAATAAACAGAAACGCTTCAGACACGAACACGTTTAACCACGAACAAACACGAAACATCGGGACACGAGAAAGGTACGGGTACCCCATGTGGGGCCCCCATACCCACGGCACACAACAAGAAATGGGCTAAGCCCATGGACTTTTACAAGTAAAGGGGGGTAAAGAGTTAAACATGTTTTCATTTTTCACTTTCAAGAAATAAACACAAAAACCCTAAAAGATTTTTTCTCCTCCTCCTTGTGCTCTCTTTGTGCCGCCACCTAAACATCACCATAGGAGGGTGATTGGTTGATTTTGATCTCAAAAACTATTGTTATAATCAGTGTTTGTTCATCATTTTTCCAAGCTACATAGTGGTATACCTTTCTAACCCTTCTTTTTAATTCTTTTAATCTTTGATTATTTTCATGAACATGTTATTATTTTTTTTATTTAAACATGATAATTAATCATTGATCTAACATGTTTTGGTAGTAATTAAAATCAAAGAATGATTTAAAAGGGGTGTTTGTTTTGGCCGCCTAGCAAACAAACCCGAGGGGGGTTTGGTTAGCTATTGCCGCCACCACCAAGACCATTTTTGGTCTTGGTTGGCTCATGTGGGACCCACGGCAGCAAGGAGGCACACGTGCCCCGAGTTTGGCTCGGGGTACGGTGTCGAATTCATGCCCGATTCATGGTTCGTTGGTTAAATCATGATTCATGCTACATGTTAATTTTTATGAATTATGAACTTAGGATATAATTAATTAATAACATGAAATATAAATTAAACCATGACTTAGGTTATTTTATTATTAGTTTAACATGACATTAATTTAACCTAAGTATTTTATGTTATAAGTTATAATTAATTAATTATTTAAAACATGCCTATAATTAATTAATTTAGACATGACTTAGGTTATGTTATTAATACATAATGATACACATTTTAACCTAAGTATTTTATTCCATTTTAATTAATACATGTTATACTTTAATTAAAATGCTTAACCTATAGTTTAATTAAAATACATGAAATAATAATTAAACTATATACTATATCTTATGACTTAAGAAACAAGCTTATAAACACTTAGACTTATATGTTAGCTTATGTAACCAGCTTAATTCTAATTATGGAAACTTCTATTTATAGAAACTTAATTAAATAAGACAACTAATCTATTAATGGAAACCTTCTATATATGGAAATCTATCTATTTCAGGCAGCTAATCTAATCATGGAAACCTTCTATATATGGAAACTTATTTAATTAAGGCAGCTGATCTATTTTTGGAAACTTTCTATTTTTAGAAACTAATCTATTTTAAGCAGTAAATTCTATTTTAGGAAACTTTCTATTTTTGGAAACTTTCTATTTTTGATAACTTTCTATTTTTGGAAACTTTCTATTTTTGGAAACTTTCTATTTTTGGAAACTTTCTATTTTTGGAAACTTTCTATTTTTGGAAACTTTCTATTTTTGGAAACTTTCTATTTTTGGAAACCTGCTATTTTTGGAAAGTTACTTATTATTACACAGTAAGTATAATAATACATGAAACACCAGTAATACTTAATCAGATTAATCAGAATACTAGATAAACACAGTTTAAGGCTTTAAATAGTGAACCATGACCTAAAACATACCAAATCAGCTAAAATGAGACACAAAACCCAGTACGTAATCAGTGAATCGATACTTATACACGTGTGTATTCATGTAGCGTTAGTAATCCAGAAGTAGGAGTCTTTCTTCCGTTCATTCACTGGACTTGAGGTACGGATTCCCGTCCTTTCAGTATGGACATTCTTTCCTTATTAGGATTTCCCCGTATGCAGCCAACTGTTTTCCCCAGCATTTGTTTTATTGTTTTGAACTGCTTATGTTAATTTAGCATAATCTATAGCGATATACAAGCATGACCAGTTTCACCTAGTTATGGAGGTACCATAACCATAGCATTGGAGGCACCGATGTTATGACTTCCCCACGGCGGAGTGATTGCTCGTGGCGTCCCTTTTCAGTTTAGGCCATATTATTATATTAGGTGGGGCGTATGGGTGCATCCTAGTTACATGTTTTATTCAGTTTATCATGGTGAATGTGGTGTGTGCCTTGCACCCTTCACAAGGAGTTGATCCCTCCTACCCAAACCAGTATATTGATTAGAGGCATCCCCTCTAATCAGCATGATGAGGTCACCCCTCCAAGTATTCATGCACGTGACCTTTTCATGACCTATATGGGCTATGTTATATATATGTTAAAACAGTTTTCACCAGATAAACATAAGGCTTTTCAAACTATAAAACCAGTTTTCTTGATACTTAACCAGTTTACTCAGTACTTAGTCTTCCGCTGTTATATGTTACATGCTTATCCTATTTCATGCTTTATTGTACATCCGTGCACTGAGCGTCTTGCTCAGCCATTTTCCTTTTCTTGTTCCCAAAACGGCAGGTACTCAGGGACGCTCGTAGATCTCAAACGTAGGTGCATATGGACTGGAAGCTTTACTGTCTTTCTTTACTTTATGCATTTCCTTTACTTTGATACAGTTGCTATGGACATTGTTTCATCCTTTCCTTTTACAGTATTTATGTTTGTGTGTGATGAGCTTTACTTTGGGGTACCGATGTTTGATTCCGGTATTTCCCTTTTATGGTTGAATAATGCTTAGACATTTATCCTTGTATGCTTTGATGACACGCCATGATTATGCGTAATATTCCATTTCCAAAATGGGGTGTTACAAAGAACTTGCAAGCTCCTATAGGTGACTTGAAAACCCAAAACTTCAATTTAATATAGTCTTAATGAAGCTAATCCAAAATTGGCTTAATTTTGACTTGCATGGCTAAGTATTCACGAGTCTCTTTAATTAGAGATCTTTAAATAGTGAAGGACGAGTAGTGATAGAGTTAGACAAGTGATCATGCTAAACGTAGAACATGAAAATGTTCTTTCAAAAACTCATGTGTTTTTAATTGTGGCTTTTTCTCCCATATGATCAATGCATTAGGATAAATAAATTGCAATAAGTAAGGTCGTACGATTTAAAAGATTACTTAGCTTCTAGCCCAAGATCGTTTAAAAGTTGCTCGTGTTCGAATAGATTTCATAGCCAAGGCATAACTTATTGAAGCGGGACGCGAAGATTGGCAAGTCCAAAAAGGCCCTAACAAGGCATGAGGGCTCCATTTTGTTGCTAAAGATCCAAGATGATGTGAATAATCATTATTCCAAAAATCAATATGAAGGATCAAGACACACGACGAAAAGGAATTTACTCCCATAAAGATCATGGAGAAATCTATCCAAAAAGACCCTAACAAGGTATGAGGATAAATAGATCCAAGTCAGAAAAGGAGGCGGATCGTTGTATATCAAAATCCCAGATAAGGATTGAAGAAAAATGAAGAAGTCGTGGTCCAAGTTTGAAGAATCTCTCAAAAACGTCAAGTGAAGAAATTCCACATATGAAGAGAAGACCATTATTTCAAGAACGTCTCTCGAGATTCGAAATATGAAGTAAATGCCAAATATCGGTCCAAGAAAGGTCTCAAATCGTGAAACGACTTATGCCAAGATATGAACTTTATGAGATTTAGAGAAGCTATTTTAAAAGATTTTGTCCTTTAGCTAACTATTAATTAAATTGTCCTACTTTATTTTCGGACTAATAAATATTAAGTCAATATGAATCACTTGTGATCCATGACAACTAGTTAAAAGAAATTCTAGATATCTTTCCTTTCTTACTAATTAGTATTGTGGGAAGAAAAAGTATTACACAATTTGAATGTATGAGTAGTGTTAGCATTGTGACTTGTAGCGACATTGATCTCGTCTTTGCACTTAGCATGGAATGTATGACAATCAAGGATGACGAACTTTACTCTATAAAACATTTGTTTGTTTTTATTCTTTGACCCTAAAAGTCACATTCATGTGATGAAAATCATACATAATGTCTTTAACACATGGTAGTAATAGTGTAGTTGTTTACATTTCAATAAAGGATAATAAAAGTGAATTTTGGAGATACTTAGATACTTTATACTAGCATTGCGTGAGGGCACGACAATAGTTTAGTATGGAGGAGTGATGAGACTACAATTATACATGGTCTCATCGTTCTTTTTAGGATTTAAATGCTAACAAATGTCATAAAACACCACATTATATGCTTGTGTTTGTTACTTGTGTATTTTAGGTATGGATATCATGAAAAAGACAAAAGATCACAAGAAACAAGCAAAAACGAACACGAGAAACGAAGTCGCATAATGAACCGGGCCCAAGTTATGATTTTCCAAGAAAAAGTCCTTGAAGATTTGAAGATGTACAAGAAAGGTCCTTTATCATTGAATAAATGACACTTTATACTCTTTTATATTCATAATTACAAGTTTGGTCCTTAAAGTTTGTCAAAATTACAAAAAAGGTCCCTCAACTTTGAAGAATTGACAAGATTAGTCCCTCAAAACTATGGATTTTTTCAATATTAGTCCTCCTCAATTAAAATATACAAGAGAAGTCCTTCAAGATTCAAGAAAATGCAAGTTTAGCCCTTCAAATATCAAGAAATTACAAAACAAGCACTTGAAAATCTTTTTGAGAAAGTTTTGTGGCCAAATTGTGAAAAGAGGAACTTTATTAACAAAGGAAATGGCTTTGTTTGGCTGAAAAAACTTGCAATACATATTTTGCCAAAGACTTGGGACCAAATGTGACAACACCAAACATTTAAACCCATAACACACGCCAAACAACTCCTCCCCACCTTTTTCGGATCAAAGTTACTACTATTCACCCTTTATCCTCCCCAGTTACCACCCCACTTAAACCAAAGGATAAATCCAAATTACCCTAACCCACACTTGATTCACATACACACGCTTCATTCCACACACTCACCTCAACAATCCCATCACCCAATGGTCCCCAACATTCAACCCGTCCACCTATCACATCATAACTTAGCCTCCAAGGAATGCCACATGGCCAAATCAACGTCCCACACTCATTACTTGGTCCCAAAGGCAAAAAGAACGACTTGGATCATTTTGGACAACTCATTCCATCTAGTAGACATCAAGGGAAATTATGGGAATTTAGATCTAGGGTTTCTAGTTTTTTGTAAAACCCGCATGCTTTTACCATGAATAGTACCCTTAAGATCGTACGCACTAGATTAAAACTTTCCTTTTATAGTATGATTACGTTCACGTATAATAATTGTAAGTATTACGTACGTGTTAGAACACGATAAGTATTTATTACGTATGAACACACAATAATTATTTTAAACAATAATTAATCACGAACATGCGATCATGAAATCATGAACGTAAATTAATGACGAGCTAATATTAATTACGTATATATATTTATTACGAACACAAATAAATATATTAAGTCACGGTTAATAATTCACGAGAACACATAAAACACGAACACGATAAAACACGAACGAACACTAAAATAATTAGACTCGGAAAAAGGTACGAGTACCCCATGTGGGGCCCCCTACCCGTGGCTACACCAAAGGGATGGGCCAACCCATCAAACTTTTACTAACAAGGGGTTATGGTAAAAACCTTTAGTCATTTTTCACTTTACAGTAAATTAACAAAAACCCTAAAAAGATTTTTCTCCTTCTCCTTGCTCTCTCTTTGGCCGCCGCATATACAACACACAAGGGAGGTGTTCGTTTGATTTTGATCTTGAATTTTGTGCAAGTATTCGTGTGTGTTCATCCTTGTTTGATCCACGCATTCGGTATACCTTTTTAATCCTTTTCTTTTATGTTTTGATTTAATAAAATTAAATAAGATCATGATGTTTTAAAAAGCTAATTAAAAACATAAATTAAACATGTAAATGGTTATGGGGTAAATCAAAACGAGGGATTTAGGGGTGTTTGATGTGGCCGACGCCTAAACCGAACCCCCAAGGGGTCTCGGTTTGGCTTGTGAACCACCACCGAGAACTCATGGTCTCGGTTTGGTGGTGTGGGTCCCACGGCAGCAGCAAACAAGGGAGAACCCCGAAGTGGTTCGGGGTATGGTGTTGATTACGGGTCCGGTTCATGGTTTCTAGTCACGATCCGGTTCATTGTTTATGTTAAGGTTGATGATTTAAATAATCATATGTTAACAATTAAACTAATAAAGCATGACATAATTAATCTAATAAACATGACTTAGGTCATAATTTAATTATTAGATCATGAATTTTTAACCTAAGTATTTATATTTTTCTAGACTTTATAAATAATTAATTATTAAAAACCATGGCTATAATTAATTAATTAACATGACTTAGGTTATATTATTAATAATTAATAATACATGTTTTAACCTAAGTATTTAACTTTATTTAATTAAAAACATGATATATTTAATTAAATACTTTTAACCTATAGTTTATTTAAATTACATGTAATAATTAATAAACTATATCTTATATCATTATGACTTAGAAAAATAATCAGAAAACACTTAAGCTTATATAGTTAGCTTATTTAACCAGCTTATATCTAACTATGGAAATTTTCTATTTTTAGAAACTTATTTAAATAAGGCAGCTAATCTATTTATGGAAACTTCCTATTTTTAGAAACTCATCTATTTTAAGCAGTAATTCTATTTTTGGAAACTTTCTATTTTTGGAAACTTTCTAATTTTGGTAACTTTCTATTTTTGGAAACTTTCTATTTTAGGAAACCTGCTATTTTTTAGAAAGATACTTATTATTACACAGTAAGTATAATCATACATGAAATACAAGTAATACTTAATCAGAATAGACAGAATATAAGATAAACACAGTTTAAAGCTTTAAACAGTAAAACATGACATGAACGTATAAAATAAGCTAAGACATGACATAAAACCAGTTACGTATTTAGTAATCAGATAATTATACACGTATGCATTTATGTAGCATTAGTGATACGAAGTAGGACTCT
Source organism: Glebionis coronaria (assembly GCA_025667525.1). Classification (NCBI taxonomy): domain Eukaryota; kingdom Viridiplantae; phylum Streptophyta; class Magnoliopsida; order Asterales; family Asteraceae; genus Glebionis; species Glebionis coronaria. The sequence continues at coordinate 46,997 of JANFOE010000980.1, read as the reverse complement.
CCTCAGTTCGTCTTCTTCGTTCAGTGGACATAAGGTACGGATTCCTGTCCTTTCAGTATGGACATTCTTTCCTTATTATGATTCCCCATATGCAGCCAACTATTTTCCCGTAGTATAAGTTTATATGTTTGATTTGCTTATGTTTAATTTAGAATACCTATAGCCATATACACGCATGACCAGTTTCACCTAGTTATGGAGGTACCATAACCATAACATTAGAGGCACTGGTGTTATGACTTCCCCACAACGGAGTGATTGCTCGTGGCGTCCCTTCAGCTTTTGGCCATTTTATTTATCATGTGGGGCATATGGGTGCATCCTAGTTACATGTTTTCAGCAGATTACTCAGTGTGAATGTGGTGTGTGCCATGCATCCTTCACAAGGAGCTGATCCCTCCTACCTAAACCAGTATATTAAATTAGAGGCAGCCCCTCTAATTTGCATGATGAGGTCACCCCTCCAAGTATTCATGCACGGTGGATTTTCATGACCTATATTGGCTAATGGTATAATATGTTAAACAATTTTTATAAGATAAACATAAGGCTTTTCAAACTATAAAACCAGTTTTACCAAGACTTAACCAGGTTATTCGGGACTTAGTTTCTTCCGCTGTTATATGCTTATATGCTTATACTATTCATGCTTTATTGTACATCCGTTCACTGAGTGTATTGCTCAGCCGTTTTCCTTTTCTATATTCCCAAAACGGCAGGTACTCAGGGACGCCCGTAGACTTTAAGCGTACGTGCATATGGACTGGAAGCTTTCTAGCCTTTCTTTACTTTATGCATTATCTTTACTTTGATACTCTTGCCATGGACATTGTTTAGTCCTTTAATTTATAGTACTTATGTTTGTGTGTGATGAGCTTTACTTTTGGACTACCGATGTTTGATTCCGGTATTTCCCTTTTATGGTCATGTAATGTTTAGACATTTATCCTTGTATGCTTTGATGACACGCCATAATTCCGCGTGACATTCCATCATCAAAATGGGGTGTTACAATTATGGTATCAGGGCCAAGGCTTCGACCTGTAGGCTCTCAAAATATGACCTGTGATTAGTGGGAGTCACTATGGTCTTCCTAGAACTGACAGTCGTTTTTCATGCATTCATCATTTTTATGCATACATATATATGTCATTGTCGCAGGTTTATGACTAAGTAATGGTTGGTATAGGACTGACCCTATTTAGTCGCATGTGTTTTATCGAAACTTTTAAATTTGGGACCGACCCATAGGCGTTCCCTCGCCATGTCTTTTATTTTGGGTGAACTGACCATAGGCATTCACTCTCGAGCATACAAAAGTTTTCATAAAACTGCATCATGCATTCATACACAAATTTTCTTGCATAAAATTTTTCTCTAGATTTATTGGTATAATTTTTTTTCATGTATATATATTTTATGTTTTGATCTGTTAATCATATGTTTTATGTTATACTGTCAGATGGCAAACACAAACAATCTCTGGGAGATGTTTGCAGTTGCTGATGCAGAAATGCAAGACATCCTTCATCAGAACGAAAACTATCCTCCCCCGCCTAACATTTTTCCCATGGAAGGAAGGAATCGGCTCATGAGGAAATACTATACCATTAGACAGCGACCTGACGAAGACAACAATGACTTCATCCAGCGTTTTCTTCGTTACGCCGGTGTCCTGAGAGCAGCTACGGGCACCACTGAAGAGCAGGCACTACATTTTCGTTGGGCTCTTAATCCAATGATCGCCAATAACTTAGCAGGTGCTTCGTTGGATACGGTAGCACAAGTGGCCGATGCAGCACGTAGACTGGAGATGCTACAGGAGAGAGATGAGTTCGGGGAAGCTAAGAGACCTGACAAGAGGTAAACATTCGCATTCAAGCGGTGACTAATCCGTATTCTTTCCATATATGTCAATTATTCATCTCTTTAAATTGTATCTTCCGGGCAGAAAACTGGGGACCGGTCTCAGCCGGCTACTCAGCAGTAGCCTCATCAGCCCAAGGGAAACAGTCAGACTAACGACCGTTCTCCTATGGATAGGTGTGGCGGTAATGATAATTACCGTAACAACGCTGGACACTCCAACGGCAGCAGGTCCTAATACTTACGCATTTTCTTATGATTTCATGTTATAACTCATATTCTGACACTTTAGCAAAACTTCTACCAGGAACCATGGAAACGGTAGGGACCAGAACCAGAGAGGTTCACAGCCTAGCCGTCCAGATATCACTGGTATTCAATCTTACGATTATCCGCATTGTCCTTTATACCCTATTATCATGTCTTATGTCAAATGTTTGATCAGGTCCTCAGCCAGCCAGAGCACCTGCTGGAGGATATGCTCATCCCCTTTGCTCTACTTGCCACCGTAGGCACCCAGGGCCATGTCGTCGTACCACTGACGCATGCTTCAAGTGTGGTCTTCCTGACCATATCATGAAGGATTGCCGTAAGGGCGAGATGGAGGGTACATCAGGACATGCTGATACCAAGCCGCCTCCTACCACTGGGCCTGTCTACACGACATCTCGAGACCAGGCCAACAAGTCTACAGGTACCATCACTGGAATCTTGTATATGTATGGTCAAGTTGCGTGTGTTCTTTTTGATACGGGTGCTACTCACTCGGTCATTTCTACTGCTTATGCTAAGAACATTAGGATGCTCCCCATGCCACTAGAGAATAAACTTACTATTTCCACGCCTTTGAGGGACTCTGTATTAATCACACATGTATACAAGAGTATTCCCCTAGAATTTGACGATAAGGTTCGTCCTGTTGACGCACTTCCGCTGGACATGAATGACTTCGACATGATTTTGGGCATGGATTGGCTATCCAAGCATCATGCCACCATAGACTGCCATTCATATCGAGTTATCTTTGGTGATGTTAATGCACCAGAGTACATTCACAACGGGTTCGTACCCGGACGGTCTGTACAAATCATATCTACCCTGCAAGCGCGTGCACTACTGTCACATGGCTACGAGGGTTATCTAGCTACGGTTCACGACATGGATGCTGAATCTCCATCAATTCAGGATCAACCAATAGTGTTGGAATTCCAAGATGTATTTCCAGCAGAACTTCCGGGCATACCACCTGCACGAGAAGTGGAATTCAATATCGAGCTTATTCCAGGAGCTGAACCAATCTTCAAGGCTCCTTATCGCATGGCTCCCATAGAGCTAAAGGAGCTGAAGGATCAACTGCAAGAACTTCTAGAACGAGCTTTCATTCGACCGAGCGCATCTCCATGGGGCGCACTGGTCTTATTTGCTAAGAAGAAGGACGACAGTATGCGTCCTTGCATAGTTTATCGCGAGCTCAACAAGATTACTATCCGGAATAGGTATCTACTGTCGTGTATAGACGATCTGTTTGACCAACTCCAAGGGGCCAAACATTTCTCCAAGATTGATCTTAGGTCACTACGAATTTGTAGTTATGCCATTTGGCCTGACAAATGCTCCAGCAGTGTTCATGGACTTGATGAACAAAATCTTCCATGAATTTCTAGACAAGTTCGTCATTGTCATCATCGATGACATCCTGATTTTCTCAAAGTCCAAGAAGGAACACGAAGACCATCTTCGTACAAGTCTATAGATTCTTCGCCAGAAGCAGCTGTGTGCTAAATTCTCCAAGTGTGAGTTCTGGTTAGACAAGGTGGCATTCTTAGGCCACATTGTATCAGTAGAAGGTATCACTATGGATCCAGCGAAGGTTGAGGCCATTACTAAGTGGTCGAGGCCGACATCAGCGACGGAAGTCCATAGTTTCTTAGGCTTAGCTGGCTATTACCGTAGGTTCGTGGAGAACTTTTCCCGCTTAGCACTACCATTGACCAAACTGATGCGGAAAGGGGAGAAATTCGTCTGGACTGAAGAACGAGAGAAGAGCTTTAAAGACCTGAAGCAGAAGCTAGTATATGCACCTATTCTTACTCTCCCATCTGGTACGGGTGGATTTTAAATCTACAGTGATGCATCGGGGAAGGGACTTGGCTGTGTTCTCATGCAACATGGGAAAGTGATCGTGTACGCTTCACGGCAGCTTAAGCCTTATGAAGAAAATTACCCTACGCATGACTTGGAACTTTCTGCAGTCGTGTTTGCATTGAAGATATGGAGGCAATAATTATATGGAGAATCATGTGACATTTTCACGGACCACAAGAGCTTGAAGTATATCTTCACTCAACGTGAATTGAACATGAGGCAGAGAAGATGGTTAGAGCTGTTGAAGGATTATGACATTAATCTACAGTATCATCCCATAAAGGCAAATGTAGTAGCAGATGCTCTTAGCAGGAAGTCCGAAATGATCAACGGAATTAAAATTGAGGAGGAAATCATCAGAGACTTGGAGCGACTAGACATCAAGATCATGGTACGTGGACAACACGGTTACTGGGCTAATCTTAGAGTAGAACCCGAGTTACTCTCTATGATCAAGGAAGCTCAGAAAGATGATGGAGAAATCTGGGCGATAGTATAGAATTTGGAGAAACAGACGGAATTCAGAGTAGATGCAGATGGTATCGTATGGCAGGGCACGAGACTTTGTGTTCCTGATGACCAAGAACTCCGGGAAGCCTTGTTAGCTGAAGCTTATAGCTCCCCATTCTCTATACATCCTAGTTCGACTAAGATGTACCATGACATCAAGCAATACTTTTGGAACATTATGACATCAAGCAATACTTTTGGTGGAGTGGTATGAAACAGGATGTGGCCACTTACGTCTCCAAATGTCTTACCTGCCAGCAGGTTAAGATCGAGCATCAGCGATCTGGCGGTCTCCTTCAACCGTTAGATATTCCAGAGTGGAAGTGGAACAAAATCACCATGTATTTTGTTACTGGTCTTCCGCCAACCAAGAGGAAGCACGATGCAATTTGGGTTATCGTAGATGGACTTACCAAATCAGCTCATTTCTTACCGATCCGCAAGGAAGATCCGGTAAGTAAACTCGCCGATACGTATAGAAGAGAGATCATGAGACTCCACGGTGCTCCATCCAACATCATCTCAGACAGAGATCCTCGTTTCACTCCGCGATTTTGGAAGAGTCTGCAGAAAGCTTGGGGTACACAACATAAGCTTAGCACGACTTTTCATCCTCAAACAGACGGACAGTCGGAGCGAACGATTCAAACATTAGAAGACATGCTGAGGTCATGTCCGTTGGAATGGACGGGTGATTGGGACGATTATATCTGTTTGGTGGAGTTTGCATACAACAACAGTTGGCACGCAAGTATCAAGTGTGCTCCTTTCGAGATGTTGTATGGCAGAAAGTGTCGCGCCCCAATCTGTTGGGATCAGGTTGGCGAGCGAACACTTGAAGGACCAGTAATCATAGAGATGACCAATGAAAGGATAATAGTAGCTAAGCAGAAACTTCAGGAAGCACGGTCACGTCAGAAGAGTTACGCCGATAAGCATCGTAGGGACATACATTTTAACGTAGGAGATCACGTCTTCCTTAAGGTTTCGTCGGCACGTGGTGTTAGACGCTTCGGGATTAAAGGGAAGCTTAGTCCTCGTTTCATCAGACTGTTTGATATCATTGAACGAGTTGGTGAAGTATCTTACCGGTTAGCGTTACCTCCGCAGCGTTCGCATGTACACAATGTGTTTCATGTGTCCTTACTCAGAGGGTACCAGTATCATCCCCTTCACATGGTTCAGTATCCACTAGAACATATACGTGAAGATCTCACCTTCGTAGAAGAACCCGAACGAGTTCTTGACAGACAAGAACGAGTCATGAGAAGGAAGACGATTCCATTCGTCAAAATCCTTTGGAGGGATCATACCGAGCGGGAAGCCACTTGGGAAACAGAGGAGTCTATACGGGCTTCTTACCCTCATTTCATATTTTGAATTCAGGTATGTTCTTCTTCTTCAGTTTACTTTATCTATAATTCGGGGACGAATTATTCTTTTTCGGGGGGAAGAGTTGTAGAACCCGCATGCTTTTACCATGAATAGTACCCTTAAGATCGTACGTACTAGATTAAAACTTTCCTTTTATAGTATGATTACGTTCACGTATAAGAATTGTAAGTATTACGTGCGTGTTAGAACACGATAAGTACATATTACGTATGAACACACAATAATTATTTTAAACGATTATTAATCACGAACATGCGATCATGAAATCATGAACGTAAATTAATCACGAGCTAATATTAATTACGTGTATATATTTATTACGAACACGAATAAATATATTAAGTCACGGTTAATAATTCACGAGAACACATAAAACACGAACACGATAAAACACGAACGAACACGAAAATAATTAGACTCGGGAAAAGGTACGGGTACCCCATGTGGGGCCCCCTACCCGCGGCTACACCAAAGGGATGGGCCAAGCCCATCAAACTTTTACTAACAAGGGGTTATGGTAAAAACCTTTAGTCATTTTTCACTTTACAGTAAATTAACAAAAACCCAAAAAAGATTTTTCTCCTTCTCCTTGCTCTCTCTTTGGCCACCGCATATACAACACACAAGGGAGGTGTTCGTTTGATTTTGATCTTAAATTTTGTGCAAGTATTCGTGTGTGTTCATCCTCGTTTGATCCACGCATTCGGTATACCTTTTTAATCCTTTTCTTTTATGTTTTGATTTAATAAAATTAAATAAGATCATGATGTTTTAAAAAGCTAATTAAAAACATAAATTAAACATGTAAATGGTTATGGGGTAAATCAAAACAAGGGATTTAGGGGTGTTTGATGTGGCCGACGCCTAAACCGAACCCCCAAGGGGTCTCGGTTTGGCTTGTGAACCACCACCGAGAGCTCATGGTCTCGGTTTGGTGGTGTGGGTCCCACGGCAGCAGCAAACAAGGGAGAACCCCGAAGTGGTTCGGGGTATGCTGTTGATTACGGGTCCGGTTCATGGTTTCTAGTCACGATCCGGTTCATTGTTTATGTTAAGGTTGATGATTTTAATAATCATATGTTAACAATTAAATTAATAAAGCATGACATAATTAATTTAATAAACATGACTTAGGTTATAATTTAATTATTAGATCATGAATATCTAACCTAAGTATTCATATTTTTCTAGACTTTGTAAATAATTAATTATTAAAAACCATGGCTATAGTTAATTAATTAACATGACTTAGGTTATATTATTAGTAATTAATAATACATGTTTTAACCTAAGTATTTAACTTTATTTAATTAAAAACATGATATATTTAATTAAATACTTTTAACCTATAGTTTATTTAAATTACATGTAATAATTAATAAACTATACCTTATATCATTATGACTTACAAAAATAATCAGAAAACACTTAAGCTTATATAATTAGCTTATTTAACCAGCTAATATCTAATTATGGAAACTTTCTATTTTTAGAAACTTATTTAAATAAGGCAGCTAATCTATTTATGGAAACTTCCTATTTTTAGAAACTTATCTATTTTAAGCAGTAATTCTATTTTTGGAAACTTTCTATTTTTGGAAACTTTCTATTTTTGGTAACTTTATATTTTTGGAAACTTTCTATTTTAGGAAACCTGCTATTTTTTAGAAAGATACTTATTATTACACAGTAAGTATAATCATACATGAAATACAGGTAATACTTAATCAGAATTGACAAAATATAAGATAAACATAGTTTAAAGCTTTAAACAGTAAAACATGACATGAACGTATAAAATAAGCTAAGACATGACATAAAACCAGTTACGTATTTAGTAATCAGATACTTATACACGTATGCATTTATGTAGCATTAGTGATACCGAAGTAGGACTCTCCTCAGTTCGTCTTCTTCGTTTACTTGACATAAGGTACGGATTCCCGTCCTTTCAGTATGGACATTCTTTCCTTATTAGGATTCCCCGTATGCAGCCAACTGTTTTCCAGTAGTATAAGTTTATATGTTTGATTTGCTTATGTTTAATTTAGAATACCTATAGCCATATACATGCATGACCAGTTTCACCTAGTTATGGAGGTACCATAACCATAACATTAGAGGCACTGGTGTTATGACTTCCCCACGGCGGAGTGATTGCTCGTGGCGTCCCTTCAGCTTTTGGCCATTTTATTTATCATGTGGGGCGTATGGGTGCATCCTAGTTACATGTTTTCAGCAGATTACTCAGTGTGAATGTGGTGTGTGCCTTGCATCTTTCACAAGGAGCTGATCCCTCCTACCCAAACCAGTATATTAAATTAGAGGCAGCCCCTCTAATTTGCATGATGAGGTCACCCCTCCAAGTATTCATGCACGGTGGATTTTCATGACCTATATTGGCTAATGGTAGAATATGTTAAACAGTTTTTATAAGATAAACATAAGGCTTTCCAAACTATAAAACCAGTTTTACCAAGACTTAACCAGGTTATTCGGGACTTAGTTTCTTCCGCTGTTATATGTTTATATGCTTATACTATTCATGCTTTATTGTACATCCGTGCATTGAGCGTATTGCTCAGCCATTTTCCTTTTCTATGTTCCCAAAACGGCAGGTACTCAGGGACGCTCGTAGACTTTAAGCGTACGTGCATATGGACTGGAAGCTTTCTAGCCTTTCTTTACTTTATGCATTATCTTTTCTTTGATACTCTTGCCATGGACATTGTTTAGTCCTTTCATTTATAGTACTTATGTTTGTGTGTGATGAGCTTTACTTTTGGACTACCGATGTTTGATTCCGGTATTTCCCTATTATGGTCATGCAATGTTTAGACATTTATCCTTGTATGCTTTGATGACACAACATAATTCCGCGTGACATTCCATCATCAAAATGGGGTGTTACATTTTTAGCTTCTAGTTTTTTCTCATTAGCATTATAAAAGGAGACCGCAGCTTGTGAGAGTCCCTTTGTTACATTTTCTAGCATTTGCTATTGTAATTCCTTTCAAGTCAATATAAAGTATGGTATTTTGCATTTTGCAATTGTGATTCCTTTTATATTGATTGAAGTTGGTGTTAGGTGTTAGAATCTGAATTCCAATATCATTGTGAAAGTGTTTTGGTAGTTTATGTTAGCCACGGATTGGTTTATCTTAGTTTTCAAGTTTCAAAAGTTTTTGAGGTTTCAAACTATTTTTGGTTCTAAGGTCTTTGATTCTCAAAGATCTTAGGATCTATTGGCTTGAATCTGTTCCAAACCATCTCAAGTTTTCAATCCTTGTTGTGTGATGTCAGGTTTCAAGTGTTGGTTAAGTTTTTGAATCCCCCTGCTAAGGTTGATCCCACTGCTTTGGTTATTTTTGCTATGAACCTGCTACTAACCCTAACCAAAGATCATAATCTTTCACAAGCTTGTTCATACCAAGCTTGTTGAGGGATTTTAAGGTTTGGTTAGATTGTTTATTCATTGTGTTTGAAGATCTTACCATAGAAGGTCTTGGTTCAACTATTGAACCATCAGCAGACTTTCTCTCTTGTTCAAGGGCCTTGGTCTTGTTCTAGTAGTTGAACAATGTCCAAGGAGCATTGCTTACTTCCCCTAGGAAGTTAAGGGGAAGATTTTCACTCATTCTATCCTTCTCTCTTTTAAATTTTTGGTCAAAAATCTGTTTATGCAAGATGCTATGTGATTTTATGCTATTGTGTTTGTAGAGTTAAGATTTTGTTTTTTACTTGTTAGTTGTCACCTAGTTGAGCTATTTAGGCCATAAAATCAGTAGGTTGTTTGTAAAAATAAAAATTTTCTTTGAAAAAGTACTAAAACAAGGCTGTTTGGGATTTTTGGGATCAAAAGGCCTTGTGTCCTTGTGCCCTTGGTTCTTGGGGTTTAAATCTGTTCATCACATGTTTCTAAGTAAGGTTTGATAGCTGGTTAAGTTTCACAAAGGCTGGACAAGTGTTTTGTAAGTTTTCATAAAATCAGTTCTAAGTGTTTTGGATTTGGTCAAACACATCAGAAGGGATTAAATCTTTTTTTTTTTGGAATTAGAAGCTGTAAATTAGTGTGATTATAGTCCTTGTTGGTGTGCATCTGTGCAATATATGGTTGAGTCATTTGGTGGCTTATTGAGTGAGTTACAGCGTATTGAAAGTCTCCGAGGTGGTCAATTGGATCAGCAAAGTGACCACCCTTGTTTTGCTTTGCATTTGGTTATATAGTGCTTGCCCTGCTATATTTTGCTTGTTATTTGATCATTGGCTACTTGTGGAAGTGTTTTCAGTATTTGTTGCTTATTTGCTTGACGAATAAGCCAACTGGTTTATTGGCCTAATTTGTGCCAAAACTTAATCAAGTTAACCAACTGGTTAGCTTGACTCAAAGGATTCATCCTTGAGTCCTTCAACAAAAAGTCTTAAAACAAGCTTATAAACATCCCTGGAACACTTGGATGAATTTTCGTCAAGTTTGACTTTCGGTCAAATAAGCTCAATTTGGCTTATTTTTCTGTTTAGCTTATTGGTACATGCAACAACTTTGTTTTTAGATATAGGTGTCACTTTTCTCAGCTTAATAACAATTCTGGAAGGTTTCAGCTTATTTGGTTAAGGTTTTGCTAGCAAACCAACTTATTTGGCTTTTCAGCAAGCTTATTGGCTTCTACAGCTTATTTCACTAGACTTTTTGGGATTTTTCTTGTTGATTATTCTTAGTTAAGCTATTTATGATCTTTTGCAAAAAGAATCAGCTTTTGAAACCCCCTAGAACTCAAACCAGACTATTTTGTCTTTTAGTGAAAAAGCTTAATTCAAGTTTCTGGCTTATTTCTTGGTCTTTTTTAGAACTTATTTTTGCAAATAAATTTAAAATCTCATAAGAAGGTTGTGTGTTTAAGCAGAGCTTATGGCATCAGCTTATTGCTTAATGGGTTTATTGGCCCAATAAGGATAAGCTTATTGACTGATAAGCTAAGATAAGTTCATTGTAACACCCCATTTTGATAAATTGAATGTCACACGTGATTATGGCGTGTCATCAAATCATACAAGGATAAATGTCTTAAACATTACATGACCATAAAGGAAATACTGGAAACAAACATCGGTACCCCAAAGTAGAAGCTCATCACGCACAAACATAAGTACTGTAAATGAAAAAGGACGAAACAATGTCCATGGAAATGAGTATCAAAAGTATGAATAAATGCATAAAGTAATGAAGGCTAGAAAGCTTCCAATCCATATGCACATACGCTTAAAGTCTACGAGCGTCCCTGAGTACCTGCCGTTTTGGGAACATGAAAGGAAAATGGTTGAGCATAATGCTCAGTGCACGGATATATAAGCATAGAATGAATAACATAAGCATAAACAACATATAGCAGCGGAAATGATTAAGTCCTGGAAAACCTGGTATAACTCAGTAAAACTGGTTTCATAGTTTGAAAAGCCTTATGTTTACCTTATAAAAACTGTTTAACATGTTTACCATTAGCCAATATAGGTCAAGAGATATCAACGTGCATGAATACTTGGAGGGGTGACCTCGTCATGCAATTAGAGGGGCTGCCTCTAATTAATATAAGTTTGGGTAGGAGGGATCAACTCCTTGTGAAGGATGCAAGGCACACACCACATTCACCTGAATAATCTCAAAAACATGTAACCTAGGATGCACCCACACGCCTCACATGATTATATAATATATGGCCAAAAGCTGAAAGGGACGCCACGAGCTATCACTCCGCTGTGGTGAAGTCATAACACTGATGCCTCCAGTGTTATGGTTATGGTACCTCCTTAACTAGGTGAAACTAGTCATGCATGTATATGGCTTAGGCATTTAATTAAACATAAGCAAATAAAAACATATAAAACATATACTAGGAAAACAGTTGGCTGCATACGGGGAATCCTAATAAGGAAAGAATGTACATACTGAAAGGATGGAGAATCCGTACCTTGTGTCCAGTGAACGAAGAAGACGAACGGAAGAGAGTCCTACTTCGATCTCACTAATGCTACATAAATAATATACGTGCATAAGTATTCTAATTACTGCGTACATAATTGGTTTTATATCATGTCTTAGCTTGTTTTATATGTTCATGTCATGTTTTACTGATTCTAACGTTATGTTGTGTTTTACATGTATTCTGGATATTCTGTTTAAGCATTACTTGTATTTCTTGTATTATTATACTTGTTGTGTAATAATAAGTAACTTTCTAAAAATAGCATGTTTCCTAAAATAGAAAGTTTCTAAAAATAGTAAGTTTCCAAAAATAGAATGTTTCCAAAAATAGAAAGTTTCCAAAAATAGAATGTTTCCAAAAATAAAAAGTTTCCAAAAATAGAAAGTTTCCGAAAAAATAGAAAGTTTCCAAAAATAGAAATAAGATGGATTATTAAGCTAATAAGATAAGCTTAAGTTTTACTGATTAATATTCTAAGTCATGTGATTAATAATATAGTTTATTAATTAATACATGTAAATTAAATAAACTATATATTATAAGATTTATTTAAATATAGCATGATTTAATTAAACTAAAGTGTATATAATACTTAGGTTAAAACATGTATTAATATTTATTATTAATATAACCTAATGGAAATTAATTAATTATATGTCATGTTTTAATAACTAATTAATTACTTTAGTCTAAATATCATAATAAAATAATTAGGTTAAAATCATGTATTATTAATAATAATAATATAACCTAAGTCATCTCTTAATTAAATTAATTATATAACATGCTAAATTAATTTAATTAATCTTGTAAATAATTAAACTTGTAAAAATTAATTAAGCTTGTCAATTAAGTCGTGAACCGAACCCGTGTTTTTAATCTAAACATGTCGTGAACCGGACCAAACAAACACACCCTTAACAGTGGTGAACCGGCTTGGCCGGTTGCCACTGTTTTCGCACATATTCCACCAGCTTAAGCCGGTGGTTCCCTTGGTCGCTCGGCTAACCGCTACCGCCGCTGGGTTCCCCCTGCTTGTTCGATTTAGCCACCGGCTTATGCCGGTAGTGCTTGTTTGTTTATGCCGAGACCCCTAAAATACCACAAGGCCACCCCAACATGCGTCGGGGTCCATTGTTCCTTGCGGCCGAGACACCCAACCCACACCGAGACCATGGGGTCTCGGTTGTTGGTGATTAAAAACCCACCGAGAGCTTCGGCTCTCGGTTCCCTACGTCGGTCAAACCAAACAACCCCAAAAACATCCATTTTTATTACCCCATGATTTAATTAGCATGCTTAATTACTAGTTTTTAATAAACTCGTGATTTCATGTGTTCTTGATTAATAAAAGAATTAAAAAGAAAAAGTTTAAAGATTACCAATGCGTGAAACAAAAAGGAATGGTAACACGAACGATCTCACTAGAATGGGATCACCAAAAGTCAATGAACATCCCTTCCTTGTATGTTCTATCCGGCGGCCAAAATGGAGAAAAAGGAGGAGCTAGGGTTTTGTTATTTTCTAACTTTTATGTATTATGAAAAATATGTTTTCCCTTTTTCTATTTTAGCAAAATTAAAGGTGGGCTTGGCCCCTTTTCTTTGTTCTTGCCGCGGGTAAGTGGGGCCCACAAGGGAAACCTGATGTTTTTCGTGTTCTAAATTGTTACGTGTTCTCGTGTTCGTGTTTACGTGATTTATTTATTTAATGTTCGTGTTATAATACATACTTGTACGTAAATAATTACGTAAATACATAATAATAGGTTCGTGATTATTTACGTTCATGATTTCATGTTCGTGATTATAATTATTGTTGATAATAATTGTCGTGTCTTAATGCGTATTAAATACTTATCGTGTAGTAACACGTACGTAATACTTGTAATTAACATTCATGAACCGTAAACATGTTATATAAGGAAAGTTTTAATCATGTACGTACGATTATATACGTACTGTTCATGGGAAAAGCATGCGGGATTTACAACTCTTCCCCCCTAAAAAGAATAATTCGTCCTCGAATTATAGATAACGTAAACTGGAAAAGAAGAACATACCCAAATTCAAAATATGAAATGAGGGTAAGAAGCCCGGATAGACTCCTCTGTTTCCCAAGTGGCTTCCCGCTCTGTATGATCCCTCCAAAGGATTTTGACGAATGGAATCGTCTTCCTCCTCATGACTCGTTCTTGTCTGTCAAGAACTCGTTCGGGTTCCTCTATGAAGGTAAGATCTTCACGAATCTATTCTAGTGGATACTGAACCATGTGAAGGGGATGATACTTGTACCCTCTGAGTAAGGACACATGGAAAACATCGTGAACATGAGAAAGCTGCAGAGGTAACGCTAAACGATAAGATACTTCACCTACTCGCTCAATGACATCAAACGGTCTGATGAATCGAGGACTGAGCTGCCCTTTGATTCCAAAACGTCTAACACCACGTGTCGGGTATAACTCTTCTGACGTGACCGTGCTTCTTGCAATTTCTGTTTAGCTACTACGACTTTCTCGTTGGTCAACTCTATCATTTCTGGTCCTTCAAGTGTTCGCTCACCAACCTGATCCCAGCAGATTGGGGCGCGACACTTTCTGCCATACAACATCTCGAATGGAGCACACTTAATACTTGCGTGCCAACTATTGTTGTATTCAAACTCTACCAGACAGATGTAATCATCCCAATCTCCTGTCCATTCCAACACACATGACCTCAACATGTCTTCTAATGTCTGAATCGTTCGCTCCGATTGCCCGTCTATTTGAGGATGAAAAGCCGTGCTAAGCTTAAGTTTTGTACCCCAAGCTTTCTACAGACTCCTCCAAAATCGCGAAGTGAAACGAGGATCTTTTTCCGAGACGATGCTGGATGGAGCACCATGAAGTCTCATGATCTCCTTCTTGTAAGTATCGGCAAGTTTACTGACCGAATCTTCCTTGCCGATTGGTAAGAAATGAGCTGACTTAGTAAGTCGATCAACGATAACCCAAATCGCATCGTGCTTCCTCTTTGTCTGCGGAAGACCAGTAACAAAATCTATGGTGATCTTGTCCCACTTTCACTCTGGAATATCTAACGGTTGTAGAAGACTGCCAGATCGCTGATGCTCGATCTTAACCTGCTGGCAGGTAAGACATTTGGAGACGTAAGTCGCAACATCCTGTTTCATACCACTCCACCAAAAGTATTGCTTCATGTCATGGTACATCTTGGTCGAACCAGTATGAATAGAGAATGGGGAGCTATGAGCCTCAGCTAACAATGCTTCCCAGAGTTCTTGATCATCAGGAACACAAAGTCTTGTGCCCTGCCATAAGATACCGTCTGCGTCTACTCGAAATTCTGTCTGCTACTCTAAGTTCTGAATTATCGCCCAGATTTCACCATCCTCCTTCTGAGCTTCCTTGATCCTGGAGAGTAACTCGTGTTCCACTCTAAGATTAGCCCAGTAACCTTGTTGTTCACGTACCATGATCTCAATGTCTAGTCGCTCCAAGTCTCTTATAATTTCTTCCTCAATTTTAATGCCGTTTATCATTCCGAACTTTCTGCTAAGTACATCTGCCACTACATTCGCCTTGCCGGGATGATATTGTAGATTAATATCATAATCCTTCAACAGCTCTAACCATCTCCTCTGTCTCATGTTTAATTCACGTTGAGTGAATATGTACTTCAAGCTCTTGTGGTCCGTGAAAATGTCACATGATTCTTCATACAAATAGTGCCTCCATATCTTCAATGCAAACACGACTGCTGCAAGTTCCAAGTCATGCGTAGGGTAATTTTCCTTATAAGGCTTAAGCTGTCGTGAAGCGTATGCGATCACTTTCCCATGTTGCATGAGAACACAACCAAGTCCCTTCCCCGATGCATCACTGTAGATTTGAAATCCACCTGTACCAGATGGGAGAGTAAGAATCGGTGCAGATACTAACTTCTGCTTTAGGTCTTCAAAGCTCTTCTCTCTTTCTTCATTCCAGACGAATTTCTCCCCTTTCCGCATCAATTTGGTCAATGGTAGTGCTAAACGGGAAAATTTTTCCACGAACCTACAGTAGTAACCAACTAAGCCTAGGAAACTACGAACTTCAGTTGCTGATGTCGGTCTTGGCCACTTGGTAATAGCCTCAACCTTTTCTGGATCCATAGTGATTCCTTCTGCTGATACAATGTGACCAAAGAATGCCACCTTGTCTAACCAGAACTCACACTTGGAGAATTTAGCATACAACTGCTTCTGGCAAAGAATCTGTAATACAGTACGAAGATGGTCTTCGTGTTCCTCCTTGGACTTAGAGAATATCAGAATGTCATCAATGAAGATAATGACGAACTTGTCCAGAAATTCATGGAAGATTCTGTTCATCAAATCCATGAACACTGCTGGAGCATTGGTAAGGCCAAATGGCATGACTACGAATTCGTAATGACCATAGCGTGTACAGAAAGCAGTCTTGGCGATGTCCTTCTTTTTAACCCGTAGCTGATGATAGCCCGGCCTCATATCAATCTTGGAGAAATGTTTGGCCCCTTGGATTTGGTCAAACAGATCGTCAATGCGTGGTAGAGGAAACCTATTCCTGATGGTGATCTTGTTGAGCTCGTGATAACCTATGCAAAGACGCATACTGCCGTCCTTCTTCTTCACGAATAAGACCGGTACGCCCATGGAGATGCGCTCGGTCGAATGAAGCCTCGTTCCAGTAGTTCTTCCAATTGATTCTTCAGCTCCTGGGATGAGCTCGATGTTATGGAAATCGGCTCAGCTCCTGGGATGAGCTCGATGTTAAACTCTACTTCACGTGCAGGTGGTATGCCCGGAAGTTCTTCTGGAAATACATCTGGAAATTCTGACACTATCGGCTGATTCTGAATTGATGAAGATTCAGCATCCATGTCATGAACAGGAGCTAGATAGCCCTCGCAACCATGTGAAAGTAGTGCACGTGCTTGCAGGGTTGATATGATTTGTACAGACCTTCCGGGTATGAACCCGTTGTGAATGTACTATGGTGCATTAACATCAACGAAGATGACTTGATATGAATGGCAGTCTATGGTAGCATGATGTTTCGATAGCCAGTCCATGCCCAATATCATGTCAAAATCATTCATGTCCAGCGGACGTGCGTCAACATGACGAATCTTGTCTTCAAACTAGAGGGGAAGGCTCTTGTATACATGGGTTATGCGTATAGAGTCTCTTAAAGGCGTGGAAATGTTCAGTACATTCTCTAATGGCATAGGGATATTCTAACATTCTTAGCATAAGCAGTAGAAATGACCGAATGAGTAGCACCCATGTCAAAAAGAACACATGCAGCTTGACCATACATATATAAGATTCCAGTGATGGTACCTGTAGACTTGTTGGCCTGATCGCGAGAAGTCGTGTAAACGCGTCCACTAGTAGGAGGCGGCTTAGTATCAGCATGTCCCGATGTGCCCTCCATCTGCCCTTGCGGCAGGCCTTCATGCGATGGCCAGGGAGGCCATACTTCTAGCATGCGTCGCTGTCACGGCGACATGACCCTGGGTGCCTACGGTTGCAGGTAGTGCAAAGAGGATGAGTATATCCTCCAGCAGGCGTCCTTGCTGGCTGAGATCCTGATAAGAACAGTATACATGAGACATGAAAATAGGTACAAAGGAAAGTGCGGAAAATTCGTAAGATGTAATACCAGTGATAGCTGAACGGTTAGGCTGTGAACCTCTTTGGTTCTGGTCCCCCCCGTTACCATGATTCCTGGTAGAAGATTAATTAATGTGTCAGAATTATGAGCTATGGCATGGAATCATAAGAAAATGAGTAAGTGTAAGGACCTGCTGCTATTGGAGTTTCCAGCGTTGATTATCATTATCGGCACGCCTATCCGTAGCAGAACGGTCGTGAGTCTGACCGTTTCCCTTGGGCTGAGTAAGCTGTTGCTGAGTAGCCGGCTGAGATCGGTCCCTAGTCTTCTGCTTGGAAGATACAGTTTAGAAGAGATATAAATAATGACATATGCTGAAAGAATACAGTTTGGTCACCGCTGAATAACGAATGTTTACCTCTTCTCGGGTCCCTTTGCTTCCCTGAACTCTTCTCTTTCTTGCAGCATCTCCAGCTTACGTGCTGCATCGGCCACTCGTGCCACCGTGTTGAAGGTAGTGCCCTCCATGTTATTGGCAATCATTGGGCAAAGGGCCTGTCACACCCCATCATGGCGGAACATGGGGCGCGACGTATGGATATCATCACAACAACAGCGTGTCTATAGAGAGAACTATATGAATTAAAAATGTCATAAAAGGTGACACAAATGTCATGACAATATCTCATCAATGCAGGAGTCTAGGTAAGTAGGTAACAGACCTACCTCTTACCCAAGACAAACAAATAACACAAACAAAGCAACATATAGGTTCATAGTATCACTTATTGAAACAAACAGAAAAATAAACTAAGAAGGAACAGGGATCTCCTTCTAAATGCATTCCTACGCGACTCCAATCCTAGCCACATATGTTCTCACGCTTAACCACTTTATCACCTGAAAGAGACACTAAAACACGTCAACATAATGTTGGTGAGAGTCATAGGTTTAGACTCCAACCGAAAACAGATTAAAATAAGCTGTGAACCACCATAAACCACTAAACATATGGACAATGTGCTACAAATATTCATTAACAACTAACATTCAAGATCGATCATTCCAAACAAAATCCAAGGCTCCCAGCCTTACCAAACACCATGGTACCATAGGCGCCCATACACCTATGTACCAATCCCAAGGCCCCGTATTGTCATTATCCATTGGTCCCATAGATGCTCACACATCTATGTACCTCCCCAAGGCCCCGCCTTGTCAACATCCCCTTGGTACCAAGTCAAACCACAATAACTGAGACGGTACGTGTCCCCCGATCCAAATCATAAACACAATCAAGAATCACATAGCAATTAATCACATAAGTGTACACACAAGTCCATTACCAATCATAAAACATTCACAACATAAGTTATAAAACCAAACAGTGTCTCTTCCATCCTATCTAGAAGTCAAAATCATTAAAATACATGGGACTATGAAACTCACCTGATTGATCTTCTCCAAAAGTCCGCGCACTAGCAAAAATCTAACAAACAAAAGCACACAATCAAAACATGAACCAAACAATATGATGGCTCATCAACCTATGATGGATATCTAACCTTCTCCCATATATATACCTCATTTATATGCTCTAAGCATCTCATTACACCCCTCTATAAAGCCCTTATCTTAGTTTACTTCATAACCCGTCCCATTAACATTTTACCCAAAACAGTCCCGGTTTTTAGGTCTCCAAACTATAAGCCAAACGCCCACCTAAACATACCCATGATCTCTGTAAAGGAACCCCTATGCCCTTACATATGTTAGCTAACTCCTCCCTTTTTTCCCAACCTTAAAGCTACTGTTAAGGCCCCGATATATATATATAGATATATATATATATATATATATATATATATATATATATATATATATATATATATATATATATATATACTTCTGCCTATCCGCATTTTACCGATTTTGAACATATAAAATGTTTGTTATGGTTAGGGGGTCTTAACCAAACCCATTTGCTTAGCCACCCTTCAGGTCTCTTATTTAATATATAAACCAACACCCATGCTCATTAGAGGGCTCAATTGTACTCCTAAGTACCCCAATCACCTTAAAACATTAAATTAAACCCGACTGATTTCAAAACTGTTTTGACCTCCGACTATTGTAACCTGTTTTTGACCCACCTCCCGACCTCCAATTTAGTTCTCGTTTCTTGAATTTGAAAGACACTTCAATTACCTATTCAGGGATGCTTGGATCGCAAAATAAGAGCTTTTAGAACTCTAGATATGATCAAAACAAGTGATCAAAAATATGCCTAGTTTTTAAAAACGAGTTTAAACATGATTAAACCCTAATTAACATCACTAATAATCACCAATCATTAACCGAATCATGTTAATTGTTATAAAACCCCTAATTACATATCTATTAAGAACTCTAATCCATCATATAAATTGATTACATAAAACTTGAAGCCTTAATGCTATAAAACAAGAAAACTATAAGAATTAAATCAAGATTTTTACCTCAAATCTTCAAGAAAATTATTTTTGATTAATCCCTAAATTAGGGCTTGTAAAAATTCGGCCAAAAGGGGAGAAAATTAATGAAAAACTGATTTTTGTGATATAAACATGGTATTTATATGTTTTATTAAAAGGTTTTTTCCAAATTGGGCTCAAGTTGGGTCTTTTGGCCCATTATCCTTTCTTTTTCTTTTCTAGTCGGTTTAAAACACGATTCATATATATTTTTTTATTTTTTTCCTTTTTAAGACTTATTAATATATTATTAATAATACCTTAAGTTACCTTAATTTATTTCAGCTCCTAAAACCTCAAAACCGTAAAACTAGTCAATTTACGCGTATACCGTAAAAAAACGTAAAATATACAGTTTTAAAAAAACTCTTGAATTTTGAAATAAACTTTTAAAATAAGTCCTAACTGACTTAAAACCATCCCGAAAAATACTCCCATGACTAAACACCTTACCCGAGACCTCTAAATGCTAAACCCCAAATCCTAAAAAAATCCGAGTTACTATAATACTTATACGTATACGTAAACACCAAAATAACACAATTTCATTTCATAGTCACCAATTTATGACCTCATGAACATGAAATAACCGTTCCTCGATTTACTTATGAGTACCATATACCCATAAACGATGTCCACACCAACTTCGTTCACACAAAATAAACATGTAAACACACAAAACACATAGTCACACATAAAATAACCTAAAAATAAGACCGAGTGACGAACCTCAAAACCACGGTTGTCACATCACTCCCTCCTAATAGAAATCTCGTCCCGAGATTTAATCCTTAGGATCGTCATTATCAAATAGCTGAGGATACTTGCTCCTCATAAATCCTTCCCGTTCCTACGTGAACTCTAGTCCACGTTCCAAATTCCATCTTACCATAACTACGGTATATTACCCTTTTTCCAACGTCTTAGCTTCACGACCCAAAATCTCTACCGGCTCTTCGATGAAACGAAGACTCGTATCGATACTAATATCATCTAACGGTACTTGCAAGTCGGTTCCTGCTAAGCATTTCCTCAAGTTTGATACATGAAATACATCATGCACACTACTCAATTCCTCCGGTAATCTCAACCTATACGCCACTAGCCCAATCCTTTCAAGGATTTTAAATGGACCCACAAACCTAGGTGCTAACTTCCCTTTCTTTCTAAACCACATCACTCCTTTCCATGGTGAAACCTCTAGCATAACCTTACCTCCAATCTTAAATCCCAACGGCTTATGCCTCTCGTCCGCACAGCTCTCTTGTCGGTTCTTTGCCATTTTCAACCTCTACTTAAGCACTGTCACAACCTCCATAGTTTTCCGATCCACCTCCGGTCTAATACGTTGGCCGCTTCTAAATTCATCCCACTATAACGGTGATCCACCTCATCTCCTATGAATTAACTCCAACAGTTTCTACTATAATTCCTATCACCAGACCTAACGGCTTCTATCCTCTACGGATTTTCCATCATTCAGAAGTTCTCCTAACCTTTATCACATCCAATGGTATATGCAGGATTGCATAACCAAAAGCTTCCCATAACATTCATATGAAACATGTCATAACCACCACCTCATCCTTGCTTTCCCATGCTCGGAACCAAGTAACTAACAATCGTTCATACTAACAGGTGCTACACCTTTTCTCTAGGTGAATGTTCCATTGTTCGTGACTACTAACCTCTTGCTATAACGGTTTTCCATTCAATATCACCCCACCATCTTGACAACCTCTTACTCCCTCTAATCATTCTTCCTCCATACTACTTTTCGCTTGTATTTCCACAATCTTAATTTCCATACCATCTTATATCCCGTCTTCAGCCTATAATTTAGGCGTTTCCTCCTTTATTTTCTACATCCTCATCAATGGGGAACATGCCCCTATCACTGGTGACTCTCTCTTTGTAGGAGAATTATTTCTAATATAACGCGCTCTCCAACTATCTCCAAATCTCACGTCAATGCTCTAGGCGTCTTTCTCAATTACCTCTATAGTATGCTCACACCAACCATTAGTCTATCAACGATATACTACGCTTGCTTCGCCTCGTTTATTCCCTTGCCATAATCCTCCATAAGGCATTCCATACCTATTAGGTTAACTTTTACACAAAACCTCCTATTCCATCGCATTTGTGCGCAATCCTTCCAACTTCTCAACTATGTGACTTCTCATTCCTCTTGAAATATGGGATGAATTAGTCCGTCTATCGACAATCACCCAACTTTCATCGTACTTATTCCTCCACCGCATTATGTATCCCTTCCACCAAATTCGTCCTTACATTGCCCTTTCTAAGCCACTCCTATCTATGTAGGAAGTATAGTCTACGTCCCTTTTCTCCATATGATTGTCCAAGCCACGCAACATAAATGTTAGCGCGTTCTCTGCTTTAGAAAACTCAACTCGTGCAACCTACATCCTGCATCCAAACCACCCTATTACGTCATCCATATAGTTCAAGTTTGTCTCAGCTTCACTTCATTCTTTTTATTCCATGTCTCATCAACCATGCTTGCCTTTCCCAGATGGTACTTAGCCTTGCAATTGTCTTTCATCACTTAACTTCACCCATCACCTTTGCCAAATTTTCAATCAAAATGATTGAATATGTGTTAGAGACATTCATGATCCGTATAGATCATTCTCTACGTCTAGTACCCCAAATGCCTCTAGCATTCTAGGCAAGTCCAACTCCACTGACTAAGTCTTATCTAGTTCTTCCAAATCTTTAGTTCCTGCATCGTATAAGCAATCGCCTTTCTTTGTCGTTCTCGTACACCTCCAAATCCTTGCTCCACGTATCGTCATGCTTCGCGAATTCATCCAGTCCTTCTGACAATGCCAAGACCGGATCATTATCCAATCACCTCTTCAGCCTCCAAAACGCTTCCTCATCCCTCTTTACTTCGCCCCTTGCTGGTTCCATGATATACCATCATCTCTAACTACTCATCCTGGTTAACTTAATCCTAAAACTCACACTTTAAATTCTCACGTATAATTCCCTTTCCTAACAACTCCAAAACCAACTCATAATTCGCCTCACTCTCCTTTTTAGACTTTGAGTAGATCAAGATGTCGTCGATACTCCTGATGACAACTCGTTCATATACGTTCATGCACACTCGGTTCATTGATTCCATGAAAACCGCTAGTGCTCTGGCGAAGCTAATTGCATAACCGTAACCCAAAGCATTCATACAACATCCTTAGCAGTTTTCAACTACGTCCTACTTGCACCCTCTCTTAGTGGCAATACGAATAAATTCCTACCTCGTTCTACTCGCAAAATTCTACACGCATTCTAAAAGACCAATACTTCCTCTTATCAAACTATTCAACCGCTTTCTACATCCAATCTACTACTAAGCAACTCAACTTTTATCTTGCATTCCTTGCAATTTCTAACAACTCTTGTTTTTAAATCATTCCATCAACAATTGCCTTGGAAAGGCACTAAGTACAACTCCTCTCACTTCTCCTACTTGCTCTATTCATGGTTCTACCTCAAAGTAATAGGCAAACCTACTAAATCTCAAGAAATTTTCAGAAAACTTACATGCCTTACGAACAATCATAAATACCTTTGAGGTATTATATCCCTTTCCAACACTCTCTATGGCGCGTTACTTGTGCCAATATCCATACATTATACAAATCTCTATTCATCTCCTTTGGCACTCCTAATAGACCTCATGACAACATTAGTTCGTCTACGAACTTCTAACTCTTTCCTCCCCACTAAGGGCATTCCGACCATTCTCTCATGGTCACCTACTTAATCGTGTAGGCGCGACCAAGTCTTTCATATGACTACCTCAACGCTCCCAATCAATACGAAACCAAAACTACATCCTGAATCCACTAGATACGATCGACGAATCAAACCCACGGATAACTAATGACATTTCACGTGAACGAGTTAAAACAGACCAAAACCACGAAAAACTCAAAAGGAAAACTCAAACAAGTACCAATTCAAATGACTCATGACAAAGAAAAATGATCCACGAAACACTTAATGGCAACCAAAACATCTTACGCCCCGCGACATATTATTTAAACCGTGCACAAGATCGACTTTTCCAAAAGAATATTTTTTTTTACCTCCCCACATCTATGTGACTCAAACAATCTACAAACAACCCTCTTGACGAACTCAAAACTCAACTCAAAGACTAGGTATCCCGTGCATCCCAAATCATAAAAATAAACTACTATTCAAAACTCAACCTTTAACCCGACACTTGTACAATAATTTCGACCAGGATACTAACCTCCCATGACTATACATTCTAAATATTTGAAAAGTACGTTCCGAGTACATAATTTTAGGCTTTTGAATCACCCAAAAAGCTGTTGGGACTTAGATATCTTGAGTTGATATGACAAAACAAGATGAAGGACCTAATAGCAAATAGTTAGCTTCTATAGTAAGCTAGGGTTGTGATGTAACCCTAGTCCCTCTATTATATAAAGAGGGTACCACCTTGGTTGTTATTCACTCATTCATAATCAATGTAAACCATAGGTGTGTGTGCGTTCTCCTGGTGTCAAGCCTATTAGGCACCAGGAGCAGTAGTTAGCAGTTCATTAATAGTAATCATTTCATTAGTGAAAGCCTTGTTCTTGGTTATGATTGTGTTTATTATGATTCCGCTGTGCATTTACAATCATGATCATGATATCCCAGATGAGTCTAGATCCTAAGACTCAACAAGTGGTATCAGAGCTTGTTGGCTCTCGATCTGGTTGATCTACAAGGTTTTCATATGTTAGTGTTAATTTTTTGTTTTTATAAAATAAAGTTGCTGATCTAGGGTTTTTCCCAACGAACCCTAGATGATTGCTACTGTTCATCGGATGTTGCTGTTGGTGTTGCTACTGGTTGATCATACTGGTTTTGGGGAGTTGATTCTTGAATCAACAATGAACCCCGTATGATCATGATGGCTTTTCAGAATGAAACCCTAATTCTTGATCATGTTCTTGTTGCTGTTACTATGATGGTGATTGCTCTAGCTTTGGTGAGTTGATTCGTGAATCAACGATGAACCCTAGAATGATCTAAGGTGATGAATATTTCTGGCTACTGTGATTCGTTTTAGGGTTTTCAAACCCTAGATCGATATGTTATCCTTGTGGTTGCTGAGAAGTTCTTGAAAAAAATAGAAAGAAGGAAATTTCGTTTTTCTGTCTTTCATGCACAAACCCTATCTCTGTTCGTTGAAACACAACAGGTGTGTTATGATCCGTGGTTGTCAAACAGAAAGCTTGATCAAGATTCGTCTTGGCTATTGGGGTTTTTTAAACCCTAGAATCTGAGAGAAGAAGAGGTTGCGGTATTGATGGTTTGTCACTGTGGTACATGTGATGTATTTGTGTACTGTACATGATAAATCATAACTTGGAGAAGAAGAGAATCACGTGATGCATACATCATTTGATTTGGCAGAATGTGCTTGTGTGTTTCTTCTATTCGATTCAAAAGAAGAAAAGTATGGATGAGAGATATTGTTACTTTGATGGTAATTAGAGGTTGCTGTTGTTATCTGCTTCTCGGTGACTGAGGATCGTTGGTTCTCTGGCTGAAAAAGAGAAGGACAGAATGATAGCGAGGGTTTTTCTAAGCCTTTGAAGTCTCATACGAATGGAGCAGCAGGCCCCTTTGATTTATTGTCATGTGATTCGTGGGTTGCAAAAGTGAACAAAGGACATACGGGTGTGGTCGTAGGGCAGGTGAAAGAAACATAAGAAAGGATGATGGTGGACCATGTTTCTAAAACATACCAACAGTGCTTCTGTCACTGTCACAGGTCATGGGAAGTGTTGTACGAAATTCAGAAGGTAATGGTGGACTTGCTGTTATCACGTGATTCAAACAGGTATGGATGCTAAATATACACATCTTTTCCTTTTGCTGTTAACAAGACGTTTGAGGATTTAACCGTGGGTTTTCCTAGAAATTCGTGGAGAATTAGTCTTTCCTGATCTTTAGAGATTATGATATATTTTATCATTATTCTCTTTATTTTTTGGACGTAATACATGTTACGTGAAGAAATCATGGGCTGACTATAATAACAAAACGTGTAAGAATAAATGGAAGTTGCTATGTCCTGCGCATATACAACTATAATTCCTAATTCTTAGGGAATTAATTTTACTTCCATAAAATACTTCATATTTTGGACGAGAGACACGTTTTATTTTCCTAAGGTTTAGGGATTAATTTTGACTCACTCAAATTAATCTTCTAAAATATTATTGGACGTGATATTTATGGAATGCAAAGGTCAAAATGCGTAATATATGGAAGATTTGATATGATTTTCGTGGGATATGATTAAGTTAGTTTCTGCGTGAATTAAGGATGAATGTGTCTTTATTTGTTACGCATTAAATGGAATGAGAGCATCATAGGCACGTAAAGATAGTAACTATTGTGAATTAATGCATGCTTTTTGGGAAGATACGTTTCTATTTGCTATTTTATGGGAGTAGATTATGGCTATTTTGGTCTCCATAGATTTGGACGTGGCTAGTTGCGAGTTGTGTGATTTGATTGTAGGCTGTTACTATACAAGATTTGGTCAGAGTATTCTGAAGTATATCAAAGGTTTTAATATTCAAGGATATTTAGCAAGACTTATGGGCTGGTATACATGTGACGTGTGGGGCTAATATTGATGGATACCACATTATATGGACTCTTGAATTCGTAAGTTATGGGTCTATGATTGGACTTGGTGTTATGTCAGACTGGGCTATAAAGTTTATGATAAAGACAGCAGCAGCAACAGAATCAGTGACCACATTGTGTCCAATAGAGTGGTGACAAGTTGGTTAAAAAAAAAAAAAAAAAAAAAAGGTAGAAAGGGTTTTGAGATGCTACTGGTAGATTTTCGTTATGCTACTGGTGAGCTATGGTTCCTACGGGTCATATATTACTCATGTTGGTTTTGTTCTCGGTTCCTCCTAGTAATATTTGATGGTTCCTCCTGGTTAAATCATCGGTTCATACTAGTCGGTTCCTACTGGTCCGTACCACTGGTCGGTTCCTACTGGTTTTTTCCTCCTGGTAGGCGTATGTTCTTGCTGACTTGATTATGGTTCCTGCTGGCTTGTTGTATACTAACTTTCTTTGGTCGGTTTTGGTTCCTACTAGTCTAGTAAGATTGCTACTACTTTGATTTAGTGACTAGTCTGATGTCACTACTGTTACTGGAGGAGGAGTTCTCAGCCATCATCATTTCGTTGAGGTGATTCATTGAAGAAGACATTTGATTATCACTTATTTTATGTTGTAGTTGATTTACACAGGTTTTGTGTTCTTATCATATCTTAAAAAGAAGGGAGTACCTTTTTAAGATAACTTGCTTGGTTTGTATGGTGACGAAGACTTGACATATCTAGCGAAGGGGTACGATCTATTCATATCTTAAAAGGAGTAGTAGCTTTTTAAGATACTTTGCTCTATGCGTACATTTGCTATCGCTTGAAGGGGTTACGTTATTGTGCTCAGTGTCTCATTTATTTGAGGATTTTGTGCGAGCTCGACGTCACGTGGTTAGTGCAAGACATAAGACACAAGTTTGGGAGATTCCACTTCTTCATCAAATTCGTTATACTTGATTTTCTTCATCAGTGATCTCTCCATGGAGCCTACTGGATTTGTCGTGCACTTCTTAAGGGGAAGACGATCCTTTTGAGTTGATGTGACAAAAAGGGGAAGAATGCATGGATCAAGGGGAAGCTTAGCCTTCATCTATATTAGCTTCAGGGGAAGCTTGTGCCTACTGGTTTTGTCAAATCAACTAGGGGAAGATTGTTGGGACTTAGATATCTTGAGTTGATATGACAAAACAAGATGAAGGACCTAATAGCAAATAGTTAGCTTCTATAGTAAGCTAGGGTTGTGATGTAACCCTAGTCCCTCTATTATATAAAGAGGGTACCACCTTGGTTGTTATTCACTCATTCATAATCAATGTAAACCATAGGTGTGTGTGCATTCTCCTGGTGTCAAGCCTATTAGGCACCAGGAGCAGTAGTTAGCAGTTCATTAATAGTAATCATTTCATTAGTGAAAGCCTTGTTCTTGGTTATGATTGTGTTTATTATGATTCCGCTGTGCATTTACAATCATGATCATGATATCCCAGATGAGTCTAGATCCTAAGACTCAACAAAAGCTTTAAAAACGAACAAGTTACGACCAAAACAATTTTATACTAGTTGTTTTAAAAACTAAAGAATAAACTTAATGATTAATGCAATCCTTTTAAATGAATGAAATAATTGTATGTGAAATTTTCATGAACTCAATTTAACTTTGTATAAATAATTATAAATGATGTAAATCGGTTTAACTCAATTATATAAACTATGTAAGTAGAAAGAAATTTTATTTCCCTTTATTTTAAAAAAAAAGTCTTTTAGAATTTTGAAATAAATAATTGTTGATTAAGAATTCTTATGTTACATATTGTTTCAAACACGATTCCAACACCTTACCCTTATGTTACCGTATACAACCAACTATCCAACCCTATGGTAGATTTCCAAGTCTATTCAATATATACCGACAAAAAGGAATGTAAGACTCAACACAAAAGATTTCATTATCCCAAAAGAAATCTCAATTTATTTCAATATACTTAACACCAAGGACACCATTTTAAACCGGACACGTGAAATAGGAAACTCGAAGAATACGCCACAACGGAGGTTGAATATCTAAAAAGAAGAGAGCTAGCCACCCTCCTAAGGATACAATCGATAATTATAGGGGATCATACATATATAGGCATATCGGGATACATATACTTAAATCCGTCTAACATCTACTATACAAGAATGTATTAACCCTCTTTCATGCAATCATACTTAGGAATCCATTGGATTTATGGTACTTGTATAACTATGTTGGCCACCATACTTATACAATTACCCTTTCCCCAATGCACTCCCTCCTATGATGACACTTATAAGAATTAATACAACACATAACACATATATCCATCTACTCACATAAGCTCATAACCACATAAACAATAAAGTCCAAAACTCCATCCATTAAAAAAATATAATCAAACTATTGGAATAGATAAATCCATAGTCTAGCTAAAACAGCATGGACTAAATCCAAAACGAAAACATAATCAGTTATAAGTCATGTCGCCCATAAGAGTGGAAACAGCTTAAAATCCTTCATATCCACCTACTCCTAATAACTCGAACCACCACATGATTCTTAAGGACATGACTTAAACATCAAAAGAAAAATACTATACCTCAGGTACATAAAATAACTCAACAAAAGACAGAAACTACCATGTACCAAATTATGTACTATATTGTACAATTTAAGCAAAATACAACAACGACTAGCGTGGATGATTATGGTTCAACCTTCACTAGTCACAACCCGAAAAGAAAATAACATGTGGCTAAGTATGAACTACTATGGTTTAACCCATACTAGTAAAAACTTAACAAACATCACAAGTAAAAACCAATAACATATAGAAAACTTTAATTAATATAAAATACACACATACTCCTATGACGCCTATATGCAGGGACCCTTAAGTTATAGACTAGGCTGCTAGACTAGGCAACCTAATTCTCTATAACCATTGTCTCTGATACCATTTTGTCACACCCCACCATGGCAGAATATGGGGCGCGACGTATGGATATCATCACAACAACAGCGTGTCTATATAGAGAACTATATGAATTAAAAATGTCATAAAAGGTGACACAAATGTCATGACAATATCTCATCAATGCAGGAGTCTAGGTAAGTAGGTAACAGTCCTACCTCTTACCCTAGACAAACAAATAACACAAACAAAGAAACATATAGGTTCATAGTATCACTTATTGAAACAAACAGAAAAATAAACTAAGGAGGAACAGGGATCTCCTTCTAAATGCATTCCTACGCGACTCCAATCCTAGCCCCATATGTTCTCACGCTTAACCACTTTATCACCTGAAAGAGACACTAAAACACGTCAACATAATGTTGGTGAGAGTCATAGGTTTAGACTCCAACCGAAAACAGATTAAAATAAGCTGTGAACCACCATAAACCACTAAACATATGGACAATGTGCTACAAATATGCATTAACATCTAACATTCAAGATCAATCATTCCAAACAAAATCCAAGGCTCCCAGCCTTACCAAACACCATGGTACCATAGGCGCCCATACACCTATGTACCAATCCCAAGGCCCCGCATTGTCATTATCCATTGGTCCCATAGATGCTCACACATCTATGTACCTCCCCAAGGACCCGCCTTGTCAACATCCCCTTGGTACCAAGTCAAACCACAATAACTGAGACGGTACGTGTCCCCCGATCCAAATCATAAACACAATCAAGAATCACAAAGCCATTAATCACATAAGTGTACACACAAGTCCATTACCAATCATAATACATTCACATCATAAGTTATAAAACCAAACAGTGTCTCTTCCATCCCATCTGGAAGTCAAAATCATTAAAAGACATGAGACTATGAAACTCACCTGATTGAGCTTCTCCAAAAGTCCGCGCACTAGCAAAAAGCTAATAAACAAAAGCACACAATCAAAACATGACCCAAACACAATGATGGCTCATCAACCTATGATGGACATATAACCTTCTCCCATATATATACCTCATTTATATGCTCTAAGCATCTCATTACACCCCTCTATAAAGCCCTTAACTTAGTTTACTTCATAACCCGTCCCGTTAATATTTTACCCAAAACAGTCACGGTTCTTAGGTCTCCAAACTATAAGCCAAACTCCCACCTAAACATACCCATGATCTCTGTAAAGGAACCCCTATGCCCTTACATATGTTAGCTAACTCCTCCTTTTTGCCCCAACCTTAAAGCTACTGTTAAGGCCCCGATATATATATATATATATATATATATATATATATATATATATATATATATATATATATATATATATATATATATATATATATATATATATATATATATATATATATATATATACTTCTGCCTATCCGCATTTTACCGATTTTGAACATACAAAAAGTTTGTTATGATTAGGGGGTCTTACCCTAACCCATTTGCTTATCTACCCTTCAGGTCTCTTATTTAATATATAAACCAACACCCATGCTTATTAGAGGGATCAATTGCACTCCTAAGTACCCTAATCACCTTAAAACGTTAAATTAAACCCGACTGATTTCAAAACTGTTTTGACCTCCGACTGTTATAACCTGTTTTTGACCCACCTCCCTACCTCCAATTTAGTTCTCGTTTCGTGCATTTGAAAGCCACTTCAATTACCTATTCAGGGATGCTTGGATCGCAAAATAAAAGCTTTTAGAACTCTAGATATGATCAAAACAAGTGAATCAAAAATCTGCCCAGTTTTTAAAAACGGATTTAAACATGATTAAACCCTAATTAACATCACTAATAATCACCAATCATTATCCTAATCACGTTAATTGTTATAGAAACCCTAATTACAAATCTATTAAGAACTCTAATCCATCATATAAATTGATTACATAAAACTTGAAGCCTTAATGCTATAAAACAAGAAAACTATAAGAATTAAATCAAGATTTTTACCTCAAATCTTCAAGAAAATTATTTTTGATGAATCCCTAAATTAGGGCTTGTAAAAATTCGGCCAAAAGGGGAGAAAATTAATGAAAAACTGATTTTTGTGATATAAACATGGTATTTATATGTTTTATTAAAAAGACTTTTCCAAATTGGGCTCAAGTTGGGTCTTTTGGCCCATTATCCTTTCTTTTTCTTTTCTAGTCGGTTTAAAACCCGATTCATATATATATTTTTTTCTTTTTAAGACTTATTAATATATTATTAATAATACCTTAAGTTACCTTAATTTATTTCAGCTCCTAAAACCTCAAAACCGTAAAACTAGTCAATTTACGCGTATACCGTAAAAAACGTAAAACATACAGTTTTAAAAAAACTCTTGAATTTTGAAATAAACTTTTAAAATAAGTCCTAACTGACTTAAAACCATCCCGAAAAATACTCCCATGACTAAACACCTTACCCGAGACCTCTAAATGCGAAACCCCAAATCCTAAAAAAATAAGATTTACTATAATACTTATACGTGTACGTAAACACCAAAATAACACCATTTCATTTCATAGTCACCAATTTGTGACCTCATGAACATGAAATAACCGTTCCTTGATTTACTTATGAGTACCATATACCCATAAACGATGTCCACACCAACTTCGTTCACGTAAAATAAACATGTAAACACACAAAACACATAGTCACACATAAAATAACCTAAAAATAAGACCGAGTGACGAACCTCAAAACCACGGTTGTCACAGGGCCCAACAAAAATGGTGTGCTTGCTCTTCAGCAGTGCCCGCTACTATTCTCAGAACACCAGCGAACCGAAGGAAACGTTGAATGAAATTGTTGTTGTTCTCTTCAGCTCGCTGCCTAATCGTGTAGTATTCCCTCATGAGCCTATTCCTTCCCTCCGTGGGAAAGATATGTGGTGGAGGAGGATAGTTGTCGTTTTGGTGAAGGATGTCCTGCAAATCTGCATTGGCAGCTGCAACCATCTCTCGGACATTGTGTGTGTTTACCATCTGACAGTATAACATAAAAATACATGATTAAACTGATCAAAACATAAAATATATACATGAAAAAAAAATTTATACCAATAAATAATGAGAAAAATTTTATGCAGGAAAACTAGTACATGATGCAGTTTTATGAAAACTTTTATATGCGCGAGAGTGAACGCCTATGGTCAGTTCACTCAAAACAAAAGACATGGCGAGGGGACGCTAATGGGTCGGTCCCAACGTTAAAAGTTTCGATAAAACACATGCGACTAAATAGGGCCAGTCTTGTACCAACCATTACTTAGTCATAAACCTGCGACAATGACATATATATGAATGCATGAAAATAATGAATGCATGAAAACCGACTGTCAGTTTTAGGAAGACCATACTGACTACCCACTAATCACATATCGTGTTTTGAGAGCCTACAGGTCGAAGCCTTGTCTCTGATACCATAATTGTAACACCCCATTTTGATAAATGGAATGTCACGCGTGATTATGGCGTGCCATCAAAGCAT
This sequence comes from Glebionis coronaria, assembly GCA_025667525.1. NCBI lineage: Eukaryota > Viridiplantae > Streptophyta > Magnoliopsida > Asterales > Asteraceae > Glebionis > Glebionis coronaria. The sequence goes on along the minus strand of JANFOE010000980.1, from coordinate 13,765 downwards.
ACAAGGATAAATGTCTTAAATATTACATGACCATAAAGGAAATACCACAAACAAACATCGCTACCCCAAAGTAAAAGCTCATCACACACAAACATAAGTACTGTAAATGAAAAAGGACTAAACAATGTCCATGGAAATAAGTATCAAAAGTATGAAGACATGCATAAAGTAATGAAGGCTAGAAAGCTTCCAATCCATATGCACATACGCTTAAAGTCTACGAGCGTCCCTGAGTACCTGCCATTTTGGGAACATGAAGGAAAACGGCTGAGCATAACGCTCAGTGCACGGATATACAAGCATATAATGAATAACATAAGCATATATAACATATAACAGCGGAAATGATTAAGTCCTGGAAAACCTGGTATAACTTAGTAAAACTGGTTTCATAGTATGAAAAGCCTTATGTTTATCTTATAAAAACTGTTTAACATGTTTACCATTAGCCAATATAGGTCATGAGATATCAACGTGCACGAATAATTGGAGGGGTGACCTCGTCATGCAATTAGAGGGGCTGCCTCTATTTAATATAAGTTTGGGTAGGAGGGATCAGCTCCTTGTGAAGGATGCAAGGCACACACCACATTCACCTGAATAATTTGAAAAACATGTAACCTAGGATGCACCCATACGCCCTACGTGATAATATAATATATGGCCAAAAGCTGAAAGGGAAGCCATGAGCTATCACTCCGCTGTGGTGAAGTCATAACATTGGTGCCTCCAGTGTTATGGTTATGGTACCTCCATAACTAGGTGAAACTGGTCATGCATATATGGCTTAGGCATTTAATTAAACATAAGCAAATCAAAACATATAAAATATATACTGGGAAAACAGTTGGCTGCATACGGGGAATCCTAATAAGGAAAGAATGTCCATACTGAAAGGATGGAGAATCCGTACCTTGTGTCCAGTGAACGAAGAAGACGAACGGAAGAGAGTCCTACTTCGATCTCACTAATGCTACATAAATAAATACGTGTATAAGTATTCTGATTACTGCGTACGTAACTGGTTTTATATCATGTCTTAGCTTGTTTTATATGTTCATGTCATGTTTTACTGATTCTAACGTTATGCTGTGTTTTTCATGTATTCTGGATATTCTGATTAAGCATTACTTGTATTTCTTGTATTATTATACTTGTTGTGTAATAATAAGTAACTTTCTAAAAATAGCAGGTTTCCTAAAATAGAAAGTTTCCAAAAATAGAAAGTTTCCAAAAATAAAAAGTTTCCAAAAATAGGAAGTTTCCAAAAATAGAAAGTTTCCAAAAAAATAGAAAGTTCCCAAAAATAGAAATAAGCTAGATTATTAAGCTAATAAGATCAGCTTAAGTTTTACTGATTAATATTCTAAGTCATGTGATTAATAGTATAGTTTATTAATTAATACATGTAAATTAAATAAACTATATATTATAAGATTTAATTAAATATAGCATGATTTAATTAAATTAAAGTGTATATAATACTTAGGTTAAAACATGTATTAATATTTATTATCAATATAACCTAAGTCATGGAAATTAATTAATTATATGTCATGTTTTAATAACTAATTAATTACTTTAGTCTAAATTTCATAATAAAATACATAGGTTAAAATCATGTATTAATAATAATAATAATAATAATAATAAAACCTAAGTCATGTCTTAATTAAATTAATTATATAACATGCAAAATTAATTTAATTAATCTTGTAAATAATTAAACTTGTAAAAATTAATTAAGCTTGTCAATTAAGTCGTGAACCGAACCCGTGTTTTTAATCTAAACATGTCGTGAACCAAACCGTGTTTACCGTTGAACCGGACCAAACAAACACACCCTTAACAGTGGCGAACCGGCTTGGCCGGTTGCCACTGTTTTCACACACATGCCACCAGTTTAAGCCGGTGGTTCCCTTGGTCGCTCGGCTAGCCGCTGTCACGGCTGAGTTCCCCCTGCTTGTTCGATTTAGCCACCGGCTTATGCCGGTGGTGCTTGTTTGTTTATGACGAGACCCCCAAAAGACCACAAGGCCACCCCGACATGCGTCGGGGTCCCTTGTTCCTTGCGGCCGAGACACCCAACCCACACCGAGACCATAGGGTCTCGGTTGGTGGTGATTAAAAACCCATAGAGAGGTTCGGCTCTCGGTTCCCTGCGTCGGCGGCCGAACCAAACAACCCCAAAAACATCCATGTGTTATTACCCCATGATTTAATTAGCATGCTTAATTACTAGTTTTTAATAAACTCATGATTTCATATGTTCTTGATTAATAAAAGAATTAAAAAGAAAAGGTTTAAAGATTATCAATGCGTGAAACAAAAAGGAATGATAACACGAACGATCTCACTAGAATTGGATCACCAAAAATCAACGAACACCCCTTCCTTGTGCGTTCTAACCGACGGCCAAAAGGGAGAAAAAGGAGGAGCTAGGGTTGTTATTTTCTAACTTTTCTATATTATGTAAAATATGTTTTCCCTTTTTCTATTTTAGCAAAATTAAAAGTGGGCTTGGCCCCTTTTCTTTGTTCTTGCCGCGGGTAGGTGGGGCCCACAAGGGAAACCCGATGTTTTTCGTGTTCTAAATTGTTACGTGTTCTCGTGTTCGTGTTTACGTGATTTATTTATTTAATGTTCGTGTTATAATACATACTTGTACGTAATCGTAATAATAATTACGTAAATACATAATAATAGGTTCGTGATTATTTACGTTCATGATTTCATGTTCGTGGTTATAATTATTGTTGATAATAATTATCGGGTCTTAATGCGTATTAAATACTTATCGTGTAGTAACACGTACGTAATACTTGTAATTAACATTCGTGAAACGTAAACATGTTATATAAGGAAAGTTTTAATCATGTACGTACGATTATATATGTACTGTTCATGGTAAAAGCATGCGGGTTTTACACTCATATTCAGCTTTTGGGCCTTTATACTTTTATGTTTAAAATTAATTTATGAGTTGGACTGGGTTTTTAAAGAGCTTTTTGTGAACTTTTAGTTTTTGGGCTGAAAAGCCCAATAGTTTTGGACTGTTTTTTGTTTTAGCCCATTTGGGGGCCCTATAGGGGTAATTTGGTAATTTCAACTTCATTTTCTGGTTACTTAGGTTAAAATAAACTAGTTTGCGAGTTTTTAGAATTTTTTATAAATTTTTGATTTTTAATATTAAATTTTAGTTTTTAATTATTTTTAATTGATTTAATAGGTTTAAAATTTTGGAAAAATAATTTTTAGTTTTATTAAGTTATTTTTGAGGTTTACAAGTAGATAAATATTTGTTTGAGCTCTTTGTTAATTTATTTGATTTTTAGGGCTTTAATTAGCATTTAAAAATTAAATATTAATTAATTAAAAAGTTTAAAAAAAGTTTTGGTCATTAGTAACCCTTAGTTTTATTTTTAGTAACTTTTTGGAAATTTTTAGAGCAAGTTTTTATTTTGTCAATTTTTACGGTTTTACGTTTTTACGTCTTAGCTTAATTTTATGCAAGGAGTTGGTTAACCTATGGTGACTGAAGACTTCACTAGGATGACGCAAGCTCAATATCTTTGGATCAGGGTCTACGGTTTGGATTTTCGCCTCTCAACCGACGACTATAAGGGATGACTAGCTTTTTGGATAAAATCTCTCTCGAAGTCGATCCTCCTCTTCTATAAATGAAGACTACCTTTCAGATGCAAGCTCTCTTGATGTCATTACTTTTCTTCCTCAAATGACGTGCAATCGATGACTACCACTTTGGATGCGTGCTCTCTCGACGTCGATTCTTCTTTTTCTTCAAAGACGTTGACTAACTTTTTGATTCGACAAAAGGGGGAGAAGTAAGTGCAAACGAGAAACTTAAACATTTTACTATGCATTACGGTTTACTTGTTTGTCATCATCAAAAAGGGGGAGATTGCTAGTGCAAACATTACGATGTTTAATAGATAATCTCTTTGTGTTTTGGTGACGAAAAATGTAACACCCCAAAATGTAATATGCGGAAGCGGTGTAGCTCAGGGGTTGTTACGTCATTGTATCATAGTTCAAGGTACAAGAGAACGACTCTAAATGATACGTTTTATAAAAAAACCCCGTTGAATTTAATAAAAATATTAAAGTACAAAGGTCTCGGTTTTCAAAAGATAGCGTAGCGGAATATTAATGCTTTAAACATCAACGAGATAACAGTTCAAAAGCATAAATAGATAAATGTCCGAAGATAGCCATGAAATGCATGCGGAGTCCAAGTACTTCATAAAGAAGATACACATCATCATCAATTACCTAAGATAAATGCTAAAATGGGTCAACATAAAGTTAGTGAGAATATAGGTTTCAAGTAAAAACTCATAGTAATTCGTTTTGCAGATTTCATTTCATGTACACATGCAACTATAGGAGATATAGTGCCAAGTGTAGGATAAATTGGATGTTAACAATATTTATGATAGTTAAGCTCGTGACATCGAAACTAGTGATCCAGTACATACAATAGATTGTATATATAAATTTGCCCCAATAGAGTACCTAGCCAAGATAACTGCGTTCACACAAATGGTATACACTCGTCCGACGTCAGAATGCCCGAGTGGAGGTTGTCAACCCTCAATAGATCTATCCATAACATAAGAGCTTACTCCATTAGAGTAATTAACGATTCATGATAGTGGGGACTATGGCTAAAGCAACTTAAGCTATATCATAAACAGTGCTCACAAAGCCTTCTCATAAAACTAGTTTTACTTGCGTCCAGAAGCAAGCATCAAGAGCATTTATCACATCCCAAAACATTAAACATATAAAACAGTTTAATAGGGATCTATAGACTCACCTTAAGCAACGATTCAAACCGCACAAGTATGATCAAATAGTAGCGAGCAACTCTAGCAACAACCTAAATATAATACTATAGTTTAGGCGCTAGCAATTAAATCACAATAATTCGTCACGTACGTTACTCATCAATCATATATATTATTTTGTTGTTAAATCATGACTTCTAGTTATTATATCGTAATAAGTTTAATAGTATATACTTTGGCAAAAATAGTTATTTTTGACTCGACGAAATTTCGCCAGCCTTTCGGCGTAAATTTTAATTTACCCAAATTTATCTTAATAAATTTTCCAACACGATTTCTATAGAAAATTCGGCAGCCTTTCGGCGTCAATTTAAAATTTGCCATTTTTAGTAAGTACCCAAATCTCGACCTAATACCCCTAATTTTAACACTTTCTCAATCACAAATATTCAACAAGTCATTTTCCGCAATAATACCAACTTCCACTTTCAACGCCCAATTTTCAACAATGATTCAAGTATTCTCATTCGCGCTTTTACCCTTTCACAAAACGATCCCAACATTTATATACAACATTTAGTACTCATTTCGACACTTAAAACAACTCGGTTTAACTCGAAAACGTCGTTTCGACCACATTAAAAATCTACACAGCAAGTTAATTTTAGTCTTTTTCACAAAAATTATGTTTTCGGACAACGAAATTTAAACGGCCATATCTTACTCATTTTAACTCCGTTTTTAACGTATAATATATCGAAACGAAGGTATTAAGTTATACTCTCGTAATATCGTACTAAACTAGTGTCAAAACAATTTTTCCAACCCTTTATGCCTCATACAAAATTCGGACAGAATGTATATTTTGCGTAAAAACCCGTTTTCGACAATTTTCAAGCTTAACTACTAGTAGTAACACTACTAGTTCTCTTCAAATATTCATAAACATAACCAAAATAAAAGATTTATCTTCAAGTCTATAAATCTAAATATATATATATATATATATATATATATATATATATATATATATATATATATATATATATATATATATATATATATATATATATATATATATATATATATATATATATATATATATATATATATATATATATATATATATATATATATATATATATATATATATATATATATATATATATATATATATATATATATATATATATATATATACTAGCGTCGTAACCCGCCCAACGGGCGGGGTCGTTTCGTAAATATTATTTATAAGTACGTTTGTGTGTTAATTATATTTGTTGGCAGTGTAACTCGTTTTTGCGAAAAGAAAACTAAAAGGAAACCATCTTTGATATTTTTAGGCCTTGGCCGATTCAGAGGACGTATTTTGTTCCATGTAAGTCTTTGGTTGTACAAATATCAGGTTCGGTTCGTGAATTTATTTTTGGAAACAATGGTTGAGAGTTGGGTATATAGGCTTGTGTGTGATTTAACCGTTTATTTATTATAAGAAAACTAACATTTGATTGTTTTTGGGCTTGGACCACCCACGGAACATATTTTGTTCTATGTTAATCTTTCGATGTACACAAAAAAACATGTTTGTATTTAAAAAGTTTAAGTAGCAGTAACCAATATAAGTGTTTTATTCTTTAGAAACTTTGAACCGTGATCGGTTTAAGCTAAGTAAATAATAATAATATATCTTATTTCCATCACATGTGTCTTCACTCATAATGATGTATGGGTACTCTTCTTCTTAAGTAGTTCATCGATCTTCGTAATGAAAATGCATAATTTATAAGACATTCATTGAAACCGTTGTTGGAAGTTTGGTCACAATCGATTAGTTCATGTTCTAACTCGGGTTAACCGTTGTTGAAACCGTTGTTGGAAGTTTGGGCTGAATGCACCTGGAGTTGTGCATAGCATCGGGTACTGCCATGATATATTTAAACAAATAAACACATCAATTAAGGGCAGAGTAACTCACTAAAAACCTGTAGAGAATTATAAATTGGTTAGGGGGTGTTTGAATAAGCTTATACAGTTCATCAAAAGTTTTCGATGTTCGATCAGTCACCAGCTCGCCGCAATGAACAGTTTGACAAAGAAAAATAACCTAAATCAACCCAAACCTGCGCAAAAAAGGCAGACGCGTATGTCCAACAATAGACAAAACAACCACTATAGTTTCACTCCATTTTACTTTAGTTGCTAAATGTAAGAAAGACCATAGAATCTCATAATAAGCTAAGAGCCTAACAACTACCTTAAATTTGAATGTAAACCTATGTGATGCATGTAATATTGCCATTTAATGTGTTGGAACTAAGAGACAAGTTCCAAATGTGAAGCATATACAAGAAAGAAGAATCAGAAGTCTTCTAAGCGAACTGAACCCTTGATCAAGAGCCCACTAACGGTATTCACCACTTGCAAGAATAAAAACCAAAGATTCACTAAAACCAATGTCCCGTCTTATTTTCAAAAGCTCTTCGTTTTTAACTAATCCTGCGAACATTTTATAAACAAAAGATTATTTCCAATATTCTGATTTGGGAAATCTGGCTAAGATTATATTTTCTAACTCGTAATGCATGTTTATCCTAACACCAATCCCACTTGTATCTACATGTCCGACGCTACCAGTGGTACTCATAGACTTAGGAACTAAGTTCCTCTTGGTTCTCATTGTTACCGAGTCCCCTAACCCTCCCCGTCAGAACTTAAAAATTCTAAGGCAAAGCAACTTATTTGGGCAATAACAAATATAACAGTAAGCAAAGGGCACTACCATTGGTACTCAAAGCAACGTTAGTGAATGTATATAAACAAATCATATAGTGTGTATGCAAGTTCATAAAATCCCTATATTGGAAACCAACCATAAACAACACCAGATTAAAGTTAACCGAATTAAGATGAAAAAAGAAGAGTTTGGCCGTTTGTGGAAGACGACACTCGATCGGGGGTGCGATGGGTTTCATCTCTACGGCCGATGTCACTTTGTCGCTCTATCAGGACGACCGAGTGAAAAAATCGATCGACCGATTATGATGTATTGAGTTCCAGTAAAACACCTATAAAACTTGTCCTATGTAACAACTTATCAACCGAAGATACAGACATAACGCAACTGACTGGAAAGGCTTCTTCGGAGGAGAATACACGGCTGGGGAGAGCACTGGTAAGCCGTCAGTCGGGTCTGTGGAAAGCAATACTCACACTGATGTACACGTATGGGTAGGAGACACAAAGAATGATAATAGAGAGGACATGGGCAACTTCTACTCTGGGGGGTATGACCCTTTGTTTTACGTTCACCATGCAAACGTCGACCGTATGTGGAAACTGTGGAAGGATTTGGACATTCCTGATAATTCAGAACCGACTGCTGATGACTGGCTAAATGCATCTTATGTGTTCTATGACGAGAATGAGAATGTTGTACGTGTCTACAACATAGACTCTGTCAAGATAGATAAGCTCAAATATGATTTTAAAGACTCAGACACCTTAGAATAACAGTCGACCACCCCAACGTAAGCAGAATTCCAAAGGATTATCAAAGGAACTTATTGGAGAGACGAAAACGATGGAGGAAGCCTTTGAAAGACCAGCGAGTGTGGATCCACTTCTCAAGGTTCGTGTTAAGAGGCAAACTAAGAACAGGAATCCCGAGGATAAGGCCATGTGAATGAGACATTGTGCATAAACGGGATATGATTCAACAACAACAAGTTTATGAAATTCGACGTGTTTGTGAATGACAAAGTTAACACAAATGGGACGCTACCAACAACATGTGATCCTGAGTTCTTTCGCACAGGTTCCACACAGTGACAGCCGACGTGATGGAATGCTGATATCAAGTGCAGCAAGGTTCGGTTTAAATGACCTCTTGGACGACACAAAAACTGAAGACGAAGAATATCCGTTGGTGGCTTTGGTGGCAAGGTCAGGTTGCGAAGATGTCACTGTTTCAGGCACCGAGATCAAGTTGGTTCCTATTGGTTCAACTTAACTGGACCATGATTATTGCAAATTTGCAATCACATTTCATTAACTTGTTTTGTATGATTGCCCATAAGGTTGCATTGCGCATGGTTTCCCCTTTAGATTATGTATTCAATAAATTGTCTAGTAAGCCATGTGTTTACTTCTACTGTAGTAACTATTGTTATTTAATATTGTGTTTCATGAACAGAATAAAGTAGAGTTGAATATTTGGATATTTAACAAAAGAGAACAGCAACCAAACACACCTTTTGGAGAAGAAGGGGTGTTTGGATATTGTTTTAATAGCAACCAAACACACCCTTTGCAGCATCACAGGTTTGTTGTTTGATACCCTGCATTTTAACAAAAAAGAACAGTAACTGATTGTAATACTTCCAATATCTTTCATTTCCTACTCACGCAATGATACATAACTCTTGTTCAACTACTGGTGGAAATCTGAACTGAAGCAAAAAATTTAGAAAAATGTAAACTTCTCCGGGCACTGAAACTAAGGACTATGTCTAGAATAGCTGCAGGAAGATGCTATCAATGTAAGAGATATTTAGAAAAATGTAAATCTAAAATGTCGAAAATATAACGTAGTAACATGATCAGCAGTCCAGTAATGATAATGGATCCTGTAAGTAAAGATATTAATAAGAAGAATGTCTAGGTTGAGGGTATCCAAGCTGATTATGGATTACACACTTGTAAATCGTACATCATATATGTACATTATTATAAATTTCAGTAGTAACTGGATCCTTTACATTTCAAACATTTAAACACCACCTCAGTCACAAAGAATATAATATGAGAAAAGCCAAGAACATCAACTAATAGTACCTGGTCATGGTACTTAATTGCATATATGTACTCACACGACTATACTTGTTTATGTGTAATTGTCAGCTCCTTGAGGTCCACCTTCAAGTTTTCAACCAACTTCGTTTCAGTGATTTGGTACTTTTTAAAACACTCCTATTTAACCCAAGCCTATTTCGGTCGTGCTTGTTTGATCCTGCAAGTTAGCAACATATCAAGGTGATCAGTCAAAGGCGTATGGTTTTGTGTAGTACGGTAGTGATGAAGTTGCGAAAAAGCTATTGAGAAAGCTATTGAGAAATGTAATGGCATAACTGAGAAATGTAGGGACATAACAGGGACGAATGTGCAAGAAAGATCAGCCTACATAACTCTACGAGCAGCAACTCATAGAAACTCTACCACTATTTCTTCTAGACCATCCCCAGCAAAGCCCTCGTCAATGTGTAAACACATGTATCACAGATAAGTATAAATTTCATATTTTAGAACTGGTTGAAGAATTTGAGCTCAGTTTAAACATACCTTTTCAAAAACCGACCTAATAGTCTGCCCAACGGAAAATATGTCGGGCACGACTTGCTACCTTTTCAACTGACGCTTCTACTTCTTCAGAAGCCAACTCTGCCACTATGAAAACGCTACATTTTAACTTGGTTGTTAGATCAATTACAATGACATCATTTATGTCAAAATCATGTAGCTGAACCTACACTCTTTAAACCTCCAAAACCTCCACCAGTTGCATTCTTTCTGTAATTGTGGCTTGACAAGCTGGTGAACCTCCACGTTTGAGGACCTGCATTCACAGGAGATTGTCTTAGTTGAGGTTCCTTCATAAATGAGCGGAGATTAATGCTACTGGACGTGGCCACAACAGAAGTTCCTTGTTCATTAGCAGGTAACCGTTACAATAAGCAAATACGAACTCAAATTTCTACAATTCTCAATTTGAGTAGCTTATAAGTGCTTATTATAAAGCTGGACACATTAATAACTTGAACGCCAACTTGAGAAAATAAAAAAACATTAACCTGATAAAGAAAATATAAAATCAAAGTTAAAACCAGGATTTATAACTTTGAGTGAGGACCTACATATATTATTCAAGATCAGAATGCTCATCCTCCATAAACTTGGATCAACTTCGACCGTAAGGTTTTCTCCTCAAAAGCAAAACCTACCAAAAGCCATGGGTAATGCTTGGAATTTCACGATGAAAAGGGGAGTGACGCTTCAGGCATGGCACAGCCTCCCTGCTGCATTTTCAAACAAAGCCAACTATTAATGGCTTAACAACTGTCAAGTAGATGACTGCTCTTTTCTAAACAATGAAGTGATGTTGATCAGATTCACATATTCATAATAGCATAGTGATTCATTGTAGAAAATAGAATACCTAATATAGTCACTCACTTATGTGGGTCATGATCGAATCGGGTTGATAGATCGGCTTCAGTCATAGTCAAAGTAACGAACAGTAAGTTCTGGTCTCTCTATACATGGGACAGTTTTCACTTAAATGATCAGATCTTTACATGATATTTTCAACATAAACTATCACGTAAAATATAGATTACTTATTCACCAAAAAAGACCAAATTACTATATAAGGTGGAATATATTACAGTAGGGTCAAGTCCTCAGACTAATATCTACAGCCAATTGATTGGTTAACCAAATGTGAATAGTATTTATAAGATAAGTTTGTGAAAATACCATACAGACTATTGTGTTATTAGAATCACCATCAGATATAAGCTTACCTATATTACACGCACATAACATCATCAGAACTGGGAGTAGCCATAGTACCAAATTAAAGATAATGAGCTTTTCGTTTTAGAATTATATGGAGATGTAACTAATATATTTGTGCTTTTTTGAAATGTTACTCATGAATGCATCTGATGCACGGAATAAAAACTTACAGTTTCTGGATCTCAAATCCGAACAATATGTTTTTCAGTTGTAATTAGCTTTGGTCACTTGGAGTTAAAAGTTTTAAGCCGTTTGAGATTTATCATAGGGATTCCATACCTGTAATGCTATGGTAAGCTGTATTGAGTTCGGAAGTAAATAAATAAGACCTTAACATAGTTGGCGATGTTTCTGTACTCCAATAGATCTTATTCATGTGTGATAATAAGCTATAATATCACGCTTTTTTAATTTCATACAATGGATCTGTGAAGCAAGATGTTATAAGTTATTAGTAAAATAAACAGCGGGCCAAGCAGTTACAAAGTCACAGAAAGTGTACTTTTAATTTATACAACCTCCTAAAATTCTTTATGTAATCACAACTGATTAAGAATGTATATCCGCATACTGGACCATATGCATCGGCAGTGCTAACACATCAAGCTAACACCCCTTTTTCATCTCCAACTGTGTGAACTATTCATAAATTATAAACTGTAGGGACTGATTTTGTAAAGAGTTCTTTAAATACGGTTTTGATAATCATATCCAGTGTCTTTAGTTTCTAAAATTTTGTATAAGATTTGCAAAGTCGGCCTTAGCTGACCTAACTAACCTGATGTCCGTTTTGTCCTGAATCAGTTTTGATTGTAGCCTCTCAGTTTCCCATACAGGTAGGTCCAACCTGGCCCACTGTGACCTATACTATGAAGTTTCCATTATGACCAGAAACTCATCCCATGCTGCCAAACTATTTTGCCATCTTTAGTTTTTATTGTCATCTCATAAATTGCTAATCTTGATTAGCTTATTGTACCTGCTCCGAACTCAGTGTGGGCTTCATTGAAAGGAAATATTATAAATCATAATAAAATATGTACCTAAAATTCACATGGTCACTTTCACATCCAAACTACTCCTAACCAAATCGCACAAACTTCCAATGCAAGGCCTATATATTCCTTAATTCATATCCCATGTTCTTATAGCAATATGTCGCAAGAATAAAAGCACGATTGTGACATTCAGTTTTTTGTCTTCTGAAAAAAAACCATTGTGGCTAAAGGTAAAAAAATTATTAATTGATACCTCCATCTAAGATACGTGTCTTAACAGCAACCTCAGCCGATACATTTTTTAGCAAGCCAATCATGAAAGACCACATGTACTTCCTGATCCTGCTCAATTGGTGCTGCTTTACCGGTTCAATGGCCCATGCATATTTAGATTGAACAATGTTCTGCACAATTCGAGGATGAAGCCACTAACTAAGCAATTTCGTGGGTCAATTCTTCTGATACTGAAACTACCCATTCTGCACCACCGAAAAAAAGAGTTAAGGTTACTTGCTAACCTATATCATTACAAACCATTTAGAGTATCAGACTATCAGTTTGGTAAAGAAAATTTATTGTCTCTTTTGGCGTTCCAAAGGTTTAAGTTATAAGCCATAAACAGACCAGAAATCCAAGTAGAAAGTCGGATGATAATAGTTAAGAAAATCAAAATGGATGGGGTAAGTCGTAGAAAAAGGACTTATGTACACATTAGAGGATAGTCTTTAACATGCCACCTAATACACCTTAATTACTACTACTATGTATTTATTATTTTCTTGTGAATATATGATAACCTTTTAACTACAATCTTGATCACGATTTTTTAGTGTCACAATTTTTTAGTGATAGATTATTCTCAGCAAGCACATACCATCCACCATACCAACCATTATATGTGACAGAATACATGTAACACAATGACAAATTCAGTTGAATAATAACTGAAGTAAACTATAACTTTCAGGTTAGTATGTTAATCCACCAGTTTTTTTATCAAATCTACATCAAGCCCATCATTCTAATAGTTGTCATTCTCGCCTCCTTCAGTTGAATTATCTTCAAATCCTATTTTAAATTTGATTGAGGAACATATGGCACCCATTTTATGTAGGTACTTTGATCCATATTACTGATAGTCAACATCACTTTCGTTCATTTGGCCATAAGGGGACGGTTGTTGCATATCACACAACCTAGCCAGGCTGATCAATAAGTGGCGTTTGATCGAAATTAACAGCTGCAAACGGATTTTGAGCAAGTGGAGCACCGACTCTCTTGTTATAAGCAGCTTTGAAATCCTCTTGATGAGGGTGCTGTTGTAAATGTTGCGGCTGCTGCATCATATTTGGTGGCCTCTATTGAGGCGAAAACTATGGCTTC